>VYXH01005479.1:322-31252 GCA_013397275.1 Burhinus bistriatus | reverse complement strand
CTCCCCAAAAAAAAAAATTCCTTAAAAAAATTTTAAAAAAAAAAAAAAAAAAAACTAACAAAAAGCCATAAGCAGATCTATCGTGTCATCCAGTGTTTTGGTGCTGAAATATCTTGCACAGCACTGCCTACAAGTACCAAATAAAAACTGCAATTAGTAATAAAGGAAAAATAGTCATGCAAATATTTCTGATGCTGCAGATCTGCATTACTAGTGTTACTGTAGTCCTAGGGAGCTAATAAAATTCATCAGGGCTTTGACCCTATCATTGTAATTCTCCGAGGAAGAGGCCTTAAAAGAAACTTGGAGACTTTCAGGAAAAGATGACTTTCTTCTATATCCTATATTGGAGAAATAATTCTTTCTTCCTCTCTCAACAAGGGTGTGGGGATCAATGATAGGAGGTAACTCAAGAGCTAAAGATTAAAACAATATCTAAGAATGCTTCAGCAGGAAGTTTCCAACTATTTCAAATTTGTTTGGCCAAGCAGCAGGGGAGGGCTCAATAAGTTTTCTGAGCAAGATCAGCTAAGAATTTTACTTATTAAAGTTCTTTCTGAGAACGAGTGAGGTTTCGATCAATGTTGGTCCTTCTCTCTCCTCCCTCTGCCAGCTTCCTTACCCCAACAAGGATCTAGGCATAGAACTTAACTAATTTCAGAAATATTAAGGCTAATGAACAACAAAAAAGGAGCTAATTCTATTTAATTCTGGGCAAGAATTGCTGAAGTAAGACACATTCAGTGCTTTCTTAGTATGCCTTCCCACAGCATTGCCCAATATACCCTGGTCTACCTATGAAGAGAGTTCAATTTGCCTACATGTTACACTGGCTTTTATTTGTGTCAGTATTAGATTATAAAAAGACTAAAATTACTCAAATGCTGGGCTATTTTTGGTTGCTCTGGCTAGAATTGTGCTATCAATCACAGACAGGCTTGCAGCTGATTGTAGTCAAGTGCCAACAGTTACCATAGAGTAAATAAGACAAAATTTCCTATTTCTGAAGTGCTTGCTATTTTATTTTGCAATTGTAGTTCACAGTATTGCAACTTACAACCTTTCAGCTCAATTTTCCAACCACCCCTCCACCCCCAGTTGTGGCGATCTTTCTCCACTCTAACATAACAACAGCGCAAGTAGAAGTGCTAACCACACTAAGCAGCCAAGAAATAACCTCCCCCAAAATCCACACCAAAAAAGAAATGAGAAAAAAGGAATTGCAAGACAACTTAAGGACACCCATATCTTCTAGTCTTCAGCTACAGCAGTGTTGAAGTTACACAGATAGAGGCAGAGCCCCAAATGAAATGACTGTTCATAAAAAAAAAAAAATATATATAATGTGAAGTCATCCATTCAGACAATCATTTAAAAAAGCATTTTACTCCTTTTTTTAAAAAAAAAAAAACAACAAAAAGCAGAGCTATTTATGATCACAGCAAACTGAAGCTTAGTATATACAAGTTTGCCAGCCAAGATTAATGTCATTTTAGTTCTAATAAAATAGCTCTAATTGGTTAAATGGTACTTGTGTTGATGGTGTTTTAAAAGACTAGTTGGCATTGCTTTTACTACACTTGCATACTAGATTGGACATAGAGCTCTGTTGCCCTAAAACTGGGAAAAATTATCAAAACTGTTAGAAGCTGGAACGACTGAGACGCAGCTCAGGAGCCAAAAGGGCCGGGTAGCAACTTTGCTGCTGGTTTCCAGCTAGGTACAAGGCTGATAGCAAACGAGAGCAGTTGCTATCAACTATTGTTTGGGAACTACACTACACCACACATCTGGAAAGTTCATTTCACCTCTAGACCCAAGAAAATAGTGAGTACTTCCCAGCAGAATCAGCTCACCCAGTCTGAGGGTTTCTCCCAGTGGAAGGATAGGTCCAGGAGAAGCCAATTTATTTTAAAGATATGGTGTCTCTTTTTCAGGTAAACAAAAACTCAATATTTTCCTTTTAGCACCTTTTCTGATACTGACCAAACAATGTTAAACCTGAAGCAAGGTGTCATATTCATTAAAAAAACCCCACTCTCTACTATGTTGAGCGCAATCTACAACAGTGAGAGCTAAATCAAAATATCCACTGCGTGTAAAACAAAGATGTTATACTCACACAGTCTCCTCCTTCTTTACTGGATGGGGTGAGTGAGCGGGAAGGCAAGGAATAGGAAGAATCTTACTCTCATTAGCTGGAGGCTTAATCAAAATAATTGTTTTCAGCCACGTCTAAATATATCCTTCTATGTCATCTGCACCCTAGCTTGGATCATAGATTTAAGAGGCAACCCCTGATGAACAGCCAATTACTGACTGCAGGAATCTTTTGCCAAATGATGCATCTGCTGCACGTTTGTAAATGTGAGATGATTTCTAGGTACTTTAGCAGCTCTAGCTAATTTCTCTAATGAAAATTCTACACTTTTATGCTGAAATAGATCTAGCATTGCATGTTCCTGCTTCATTACAGACAGAGCTTGCGGTACAAAATGCAAGCATGTTGATTATATGGTTATACATCTATTTTCCACACAGTCATGTTGCTAATGTAGGAGAGGAGATAGTTAGGACACATTTAACAATTCTGTCCATCTAAGGCAAAGCAGACAACACTCTTTCATGGCTGCTAAAAATTCTTGCATTAGATGAAGACATATTGGAAATGTCAAGTGTTTGTTCGTTTTCATTCTGTGGGGAAGGAAAAATCATGACAATGCCATCTGTTAGATTATTTGAAAATCCACATCAAATTGTGCAATAAACCCTGAAAGCACTCAAAGAACTGCTTTATCATTGCAAAGTGGGAGCAATGGATAAGAATGAGGAAAGTATCGGCATTTCTTGCATGCAACTGGCAGAACATACTGTAATTAAGAAGGCAACATTTAATAACGAAAAGGAGAGTACGATTGATGTTAACGGTCTTTCTGCTAATGCATTTTTGTACAAGATTCACTCTCTATAGCACCAATGCCCCTCTGAGTATCAAACATACTGAGGTTATGGATCTGAAAAATATGATAGTGGCAAGATGTTATCGACATTTTCTAATCTGAACTGAGCTTCAGATTGCTAAAATGGAGGAGTTATGATCCTCTAAAGCTGACAACTCTGCCAAAGTAAGATTGCAGGAATTCAAAGAGCTGCATAATGGAAGCATTATTTCCTATGAACTCCATAGTTCTCCAATTCAGTCAGGGCATTAGATATCATGTGAGTTTAAGTTTAAAAAAAAAAAAAAATAATAAAGACAATTTCTTTGCCAAAAGTTATCTTCTTGTTCTGGACAGTTACTCTTAGTCTTGGGCATGAAGCACATAACCTCTCCTGATTCAGAAGAAACCACTTTTCTGCCTCTGGCAGCATGAGTGTGCTAAAGCTAGACAGCATCTCTGCTGGAGCATAAAGAGGGCAAGTGTCAAGTCGCCACCAGAAATTACTGAATATAGGAGTGCGGTTCAGATGTGACGCACAGAAATGAACTGAGCTCTGCTCGGCGCAGGAACCAAGGATAGCAAAATTCACTTTGTATACCTTTTCATGTTCCTGCTAGCTGAGCATGGTCAACCCCAAGTGCAATTTAAAGTAGCTTTACGGCCACCACAACAGCAGCAGACAGTTAATGATAGCTAGGATCAGTTACATTTCTGGCTCAGGACATGTCAGTGTTCTACAAAAATCCCTTGTCATCCTATCCATAATCCCTCTCAACACAAACGAAGACAACAAAGACATATCATATAGTGTGAATTACACTGTTCTATGCCACTTATACATTAGCCTACAGTAAGGGAATTCTCAACTGCTTCACTAGAATTAATGGCTCATCTGTGCTATCAAAGATATGCATAACCCCCCTGGCAAGAGTCAAGGATCTGGCCCATAGAATATGTTAGCAGAGACACACTGTGTGATCACTCAGGATCACACAGACAGAAAGCATTTTTGGCCCAAAATTCAACATATATTTATTCTGCTATCTGCAGCGAAGAAAACAACGCCCCAGCATCAAATGTTTTCTCCCAAATAAGAAAAGTCTTGTACCCTAGAGTGTGCTCCCTGTCCTAACCTGCTCCCTTCTGCGCGTCCCACCAGCAGTCCTGATGTGAGTACACAGCACTGCCCCTGCCACGCTGCTTCTCCTGTACATGCTAGTGCGTCTTAGCGTGATCTCTTGCTTTGTCCTGTCCTGGGTCTGGAGCATTATTACTATTAGAGAGCCCTACACAACCAGCTAATGTTCTTTTTTGGACAATATCTTTCTAGTCAGTCTGAGTTTGCTAGACCAGAATACTATGAATGAAACAAGAATATCTATCAGCCAGCACTGATAGGCAAGCACAGTTGACTTCCTTGATAGAATTGCTCTTGAATTACTTCATTAGGACATAAAATGTTCTGATTAGCATCCAAAGCCAGCTAGGAGCACGTGTCAAATACCAGCCTAGCTTTCAGGTGACTAGGGACCAATTCCAATGTAATTCTAATGTTCACTACAACACAGAACGTTCACATGGTTGTGAAGTATGTTAACAAACAAAAAATGTTTTAAAAATGGGTATTTGCACGCAAATATATTCAAGAAAAATCGTGTAAATTGAGGCCATTTAGCAACAAATCTGAGCACAGCTAAAAAACATTCAAATAACTGGCACAAATAACTGGTAGCAAGCAGCTTCTTTATTTGTTAGAAGGGGGAACAATTTCTTCTTTATTTGTTAGAAGTGGGCAAATTTTGTGACAAAGGCTCAACTCCTCAGGTAAACAAAGAACTGCTCTGAAAATTGCACTAAAATTTAAATTAAAGTAACATTGAATCCTATTTGATTTTCTTTGCGTTCTGAGACATAATCATTAAAAATGAGAAGTACCTTTTCCATGATTGGTGTTTACACTACAGGAACACTTAGAGAGGCTTAGAGAGATTCATAGCCACAGTGTGCTGGTGTTCCTGAGCACATGTAACAAAAAGTTCCTCCTCTAATGAGTTTATACTCCTGGTTAACAAGAAACAGCTGAAATAAGTAAAAGAAGTTTAATTACTTACACATTTCATGTGAGCACAGGACTGGGAATCAGGAACTTGTGCCTCAGTCCTGGCTCTAGAATAGAGTATTTCTCTCTGAAACCATAAAGTGAGGATATTATTTCCTTATCCTAGCCCCTGTCTAGCTGCATAATTATCAAAAGCCTGTAAAACACTCTGACGAGTGCCAAGAAACTTTCAATATTAATCTCTGTTCCCTTTCTTGCCATTCCTGAAATAGTATCATGTCCTCCAAAACCCAGAGTAGTATCTGCATCTTCCATAGCATTGTTCTTCAAATGATTTAAAACTGCCTCACAATGAAAATGTGCCATGATTTCCAGACCCACAGCAGGGAAGGAAATCATACATGGTCACTTTGAAATGCTGCAACAGCGCATGGAATTGGTCTCCAGCCGTCTGAAAACTAGGTATTTGGCATATGCTCCTAGCTAGCTTTAAAAACTGCTGAAATGGCTCTAGTCTGATACTCCAGGTGATTCACCATATACTTATCAACTTGGATAAAGCCTTATTTTTTCTAGTCTTTAATCTATTTATCTTTTCATGTATTTCCCCTGACACTGATACTCTATGGAAACCTCCCACAGGAAAAAAAAAAAAGTGGGTGGGGGTGCAAACTATGCTCAGCTGCTTTATCAGGAAGTTTTACCAGAGCTCAAGTGGCTTGGTTTTCAAACCATCAGCTTCCAGTTTAGAAACTGATTGTGTCCAGTCTGTCATATAGGCTCTGTGATCTTGCATCCAGCTGCAAAATACTATGCATGCAATCCTTCCGACCTGTGAATTCTCCAAGGCAGTAAACATGTGGGGGGTTGTAATTCTGAGAACTGCTAAGTGCTTACAATGTTGACTGAAGCTTGTGGGAGAAGTCCAGGTGCTTGGCACAGAGCTGGACAGAGGTCTATGTTTTTAAAATAAAAATAACTGCATGATACCTCCACTTCATAATCTCAGATAAAGCCTTAAGTTCCATTCCCTGCCACTAAGAATAATGCTTCCATGATTATTATTTGTGTAACAATGTGTTTACAATTTGTGACCAAGCTTATCCCCCAGTGTGCTAAGATTTGGACCTGTAGTCCAACCTAAGTCATAATGCTAAACAAGAAGGCATAAGAAAAACTAGGAATACAGTTTAAACTATACGGCATCTTTAATGGTTGTGTGGCTGCGTCAGACAAGCCTGTACAGCCCCTTTGAAAAACAGAGGGACGGGTTCAGCCTCCTTTCATCTACAAATAGCATCACTGATCACAGCCCTGAGGTAAGGCCAGGAGTTGTGAATTCTATTCTGATTCCAAGAGAGATACAAGGCAGAAAGTATTTCCCTGTATAATTAAATGTGGTGACTGGCACTTGTTCATACACATTGCAAACTTACGGTCGCTATTCCTTCTGTCAACAAACACAGGCCCTGTCAAAGAGCGAGACCTGAAGAGACAAAAGGTACAGAAATTATTTTCTGTCCTCCTGCCCTCTTCTAAATGAGAAAGAGAATTTAGCCCGTGGACATTTTACATTATTGTCTTCTCTTCAAGTTTAATTTGAACCATCCTGTTAAAGTGAATGGAGGGGTATTTAGGACCTCTACTGGCAGCAAGTTCATACATGTAATTCTGGAAACTATATTCTTTTTACTTATATTAACCTTTCCCTTAAGCAACAGCAACAAATGTTCCCATCTGTCAAGATCATGCATAAGTATATTCAAGAATAAGCCTAAACTAATTTTAATCACTTCCAAGATATGCCAAGGAATATAAAGGATTAAATATTTCACATTTTCTTGGGGCCATTTCAAACTCCAATCAGAGAAACAGTACTGAAAGCAGTCATTTCTTTTTAAAGACCTGACTGTTCAATTTGTTCCATAGCCGGAAAGTGCAACAGACAAAGGTGGGAGTCCCCGTGAAACCATCAGACGGGGTCTCCATGCAGAAGTTTAAATGGAAGGTTCTCCATGGCTTTTTGGTGGTCCTGTTGCATTCAGTACAGAAGGAGAGTTTCCTGGTTCTGAGCATACATGCAGCAATTTAGCTGAGAAACCTACTGAAACAGACAGTGGGTTATTAAAGCAGGATTACTGCATGTCACTTTTTAACTGCTCTGGTTGTGTAAGCAGAAGTACTGAGAAGAGTCGTATGTCTGTAGAGTTCCTGACTTGCTTTAATCTGTGCCCTAAGACTGCCGAAGCACACGCTTCCATAACATCCCTTACTCAGAGGACATGGAGAGCAAGCAAACAAACTCTGCCTGTGTAAAGCAAGTTGCTGATAAGAGGGACATTTAAGGCCTCGATTCTCTACTTTGCCTGTTAAGGCAAATCCTTAGGATAGATCTGTGCCATCCTGGGCCATGGCAGAGGCAGTAGCAGCCTCAGCTCCTCTGGCTTGCTGCCTACAGCCAAAGAGATCATAAACCAGCTAAACTCAACCTAAGCATAACATACTGTGCCAGCAAATCCCCCTTCATTTTCTTTCACTGGTACCAAGTGGGAAGATGAAGAGGAGGCCAGAAACAGGGGCTCTGTGCCAGCTAACAGTCGCCTATGCTAGAAAAACATTTTCTTGGGAACTTCCATGCTATTCTGAATCCTGGGCCGGACCAGTGGTACAAACAGGAATCTTGGCCTTCTGTTTTTGCATGCTAAATTTAACTACATGTCTAATTGCCTTAGTTTATTTTTAAGCCTTTGAGTTGAGGCAGCAGGTTCATTAAGTGCAAGAGATTTTAATCTTGTTTCAGGAACTCATTAAATACAACGCTGTAAAAAAAGGGAAGAATTCAGGGGCCATCTGCTGGCTGTTTGGCACATCACTGCTGGCCACAACCCCGCAGAGTCAGTCCAAGATACTGAGAAGACCTTGAGTGAAGCACAAGCCAAATTCAGCTCTGATGCCAGAAGAAGATTTAGTGTAGGAAATACTTCACGATTTTTACAATTAATGGGGTTTTTTAAGCTATAGTAAAAATAATAGTAAGGGCTAAATGCTGGGTTCAGTTACATTCACACAGGTGCAAATGTAGCAGTTGCTTTGGTTGTGTGTAAATGAGAACATTTGGTCACTGGGTGATTTATACTTATGAGATCAGTTTTAGAGTAATACAGGGACAGAAAAATTCAGTTACTATGTCAGAAGATCATTATAACTGAAAGAAGATTTAACAGTTTTCCTTGACTTCTCCAAGTATGTATATGGCACTTTCCATGCAGAAGCAGCACAAAACCTATTCCTTTTATAACTGGTGGATCAGGCCCTTGTACGTTCTTTCTACTGAGACATAACTTTCACTTTCTTACAGTTCTTTTCCTTTACGCATTTTCCACACAGCAATAAAAATGAAGAATTTTTAAATACTGCTTAGGACATCACCTAAGCGCATTCATGTAAGCAGCTCTACAATGGAGTTGGTGAGATGCCCAAGTAGTATGGTCCAGCTGGTAAACTGCTGAATTGGCATCCTGGGACCCACAGTCCATGTCCTTGAACAACCCTTTGTGCTCAGGTAAGATATAAGAAAAAGGCAATTTCCAGTGCTGATGCCTTAAAAAGATCAGGACACCCATACAATAGTAATGGACATAACAGACACCTCTTTTAGTAAGACAGGTAAAGAATCAAAAGCCTTTCACTGTCAACTGTGCAGATCAAGGCACCTATTACATAAAACAAACATATGGGACCAGTAATTGAACTAAAAACATCTCTACAAGTGTTGGAAATCAGTCTCTACTTTCAGTCATAATGTGCTAATCCAGGGTAGCTGTCACAGTAACTGCTCCTGAAGGTAAGGACGACCCAGGAATTCTGTCAGACCAAGGTGAGAATAAGGCAGTAAAAGGGCAAGGAAGATTTTGACCATTGTATATTGTTAATTTTAGCTTTGTGGGAATTGAAGCAGGAAATCTTTTAGTTGAGAATTTTACCTGACGTCAGTAAGCTGAGTTCAATGGCATATTAATATAAAAAACCCTACCAATTCTGACAGAAAGGTTAGAGAAAGTATCCGCATGATATATTTGTTAGGATAGAATGACTCAGTTGAATGCCTGAATGTTTTTGTTTTGTAAGCCCACTGTAAGGCTAAACTGCAATATGATGATTGTGGTAATATAATTACTAATACAAGGTTAGCCAAAGTGATTGTATAGCCAAGAAAAATTAGATGCTTCAGTATGAGTCAACACATTCATTTTCCAAACAGTTTGGCTGTACAAGGTAGATAAAACAGCGTTTATAAGGTACCGGTAACAAGGTGGTTCCTAATAGCTTTCAAATTACATTATCTTGTTCTGCCATTGTCACGATATAGCAATAAAGGTAAAGAGAGAAGCAAGCTGAAGCCCTGTTGAAAATATCTATTTTGCCTCAATAATAAAAGAGCTTAATAAAAGCTAAGTGCTATTTGCTGTGTTAAATTAGTTCCATAGCTTGATGTAAAGTATCAGGGCCATGAGTACCACCCCCTGCAGTCGTTTGGTTGCCTGTGTTCAAGGTCAGGTGTGTAACTTCAGATGAGACTGCTGTGAAAAGGGCTATTTGAAGCCTCTGCTGGGCCCTTCCCCCTGTGCTTGGGATCTGCATTTAAGCTGAGACACTTGCCCTTGGTCCTTGACTGAGCTACACCTCTGCCTGGCTTCACCTCACCTCATCTGAACCCTGCCCTGAACTGATTCGACTTTGTGGCTTGATCTCAGACCTGCTTCATCACTACAGACTTCCTGGGTGATCACTGGGCTGCTAGCTGACCCTGTGGACTGTCGCTGGACCCAGTCCTGTCCCTGACTTGACCTTCTGGCCTTGATCTTGGGCCTGCCTCATTACCCCAGACTTACCAACTGGTTACCCTCAACAGACCTGCTCTGCTTTTCTTGTTTGGGTACTGTGGGACTGCACTCCTTGCTGGTGAAGTCTCTGCCCCTGCCTGCTTTGCTGTCACCTCCAGCTCCTGGCTTGTCTTCCCTTACAGAGGAACCTGCTTGTGCTGCTCCCCAACATAAAACTCATATGACCCTGGCAAAAATAACAACTATTATCTGGATCCCATCTAATGGGAATGTAATATGGAAATCAGCATTAGTACCAAGTTAATCTATCACAATATGCAAGAGGAATGAAATGACAGATCAAACTCATTTCATTTTACATCCTCCACTTAACTGTTTTACATACTGCACAGCATTCCTTCTCTGTCTCCCTTGTCAATAACACTTACTCTGCTCAAATACTGAAACAAATCCTCTGCATGTTACTTTAAACTATTAATTCAACCTGACCTTACAGCATGGATCACATCACCACTCTGCTGGCTTTCAGCAGAACTGTAGATAACTTGAAGCAGTTCTGAATTAGATCCAAAGGTTAAAATGTGGTTAAGGGGCCCATTTTCATAAGAGATCAACTCAGGCCAGCCTTAAGTTTCACTGAAAGTTTGAGTGGTGGAGGGGAGCGGAAAAAAAAAATCATTAAAAAAAAATTAAGTTCTTCCATGCATTTTTAAAAGTAAGAGGTGGGCAAGATTGCAAAAGTATTCAGACACCTAAAGACAACGACTCGGCAGCCAGAATTCTTAGAATGAACCCACTGATTTCCAGGAGAACTTGGTACTTGCATGTCATGAAAATACCAGTGGATATCAGCCCCTTCTTTAGATGCTGAAACACCTCTGAAAGTTAGTTCTTAGTCTCCTAAGTTACCTGCACTGTTTTGAAAGTGTTCTTCCCAAACCTGATTCTCATTTATATTAGTGCTTACCACAGAGCGAAGCTGAATACAGAGTTTGACTGAACTAGGTTAAGGAGGGTGGGGGGGAGAAAAAAAAAAAAAGACAGCAGCATTAAATCTGAATTTCATTGCTTTTAAATTTTAGACAAGAACTCTAATGTAACCCTAATGCAGCTTTCTTAATTTCCTTTGTGTTTCTTTCTCAGTACCTCAGTTACAGTAATCGCAGAGTTTCTAAACTCTCCCTCTGATTATTATTCAATTCAATTATTTATGTACATTATAAATGGTCAGAGGAATACTGGAAACCATGACGAGTGTTCCAGATCTGAACTTCTATCATTGCCAAAACAAAGGACTTCAAAAAACAAATTTGAAAGTGTGCTCCTCTGTCAAACACTGTGACTTGTTCTATGAATACGCATGTTTATATATAGCTACTAGATATTTTCACTGAGAGACATAGCTGCCAAATTACAGCTTCTTCAGTTTTAAATGTCAAAACATTCAAGTTTTTCTGTCTTCCTATGTGCAGCAAAGGAAAAAAGAAAGAAGAGAAAAACCTGTTCTAATTCAAAGGAAAAAATGCTGCTGTCAAGATGCATTTCAAGTAATCTTATAAATGACTCTGTATTTGATAGATGATGCTGATACATTTTTCACTCTTAATTTTAATAATGAATATTTCTGAAGAAATAAGAGCAAAGTTTCCCACAGAACACAGTTATTACGGGTTGTGCTGATTCTGTTTCTACCAACAGTGCCTCGTAAGTTCAGGCAGGTTTCCCTCAAGCAGGCTGTCAGTTAGTTTAGGTACCAGGTAGCTGTTCCTACAAGCATCACAAATGGAGTAAATCCTGGGCTGGTTAGCTTATGCCAACGTCCATGCTGTCATGACTAGCTGGCAGTAATACCAGTAAAGCTATTACAGGCATATTTACACTGCAATTCAGTTACAGCAAGACTACAGTGTAGATATATCCTGAGCCATACTTGAGAGAAACCACATTATCAAGCCGTTATCTTCATTTTATTGGCTTCAGCGCAGCAAATATGGGACATGGCCAAGATACAGAACAATCCAGCAATCACTTGGTGCATTGTCAGGAATGAGCTTGCAAAGCTCAAGCATATTTCTGATGATCAAGTAAGTGCCTGCATCCTATTAAGGGCTAACTGGAATTTGGTGGTACCTCCCAGCAGAATGAGAAAGGAGCAAGTCTGAAGACCAGATTCACGACCTTTACAATCTTCAAAACAGAGCTCTGTGCAGTGCACTGTCCTTGCCAGAGCGGGCTGACAGAGGGAAATTCAGCTCTCAGTTTGTTAGTCCTTTACTTCTCATCAGTGACTAACCCAGTGTTTAAAAAATGAACTTTATATCTGTAGAAAGACAGTAGTCAATTGCTTACAAAAAAACCAAATCTGAACGATCCATCCCGCAGTTGAGGGCTGTAAGGTCTTTCAACTTTTGTACTGACAGAAGAGCTTTGTTATTGTGCTTAGCCCAAATAAATCATTATGGTGGACTCATGGACAAATTTTGGAGTTTCTTATCTCCTCTTACCTTCTCAGCTGGCCTTGTGTGTTCAGTGAAATCAGTGCAAGGATGAATTAGGACTACATATACAAATCTTCTCAGGAGGAAAAACAGCCCTGTCCTCTGAGCCATATTTTAGGCTCTGGGAAAAATCAGGATAATTTCATACTCCCTTAATTAGGACATCAGCCAAAAGCAAAACATATTACCAAAACCACAATCCTCAAAATCTACCAACAAACCTGAAATATAAAGCTGCTAGGGGAAGACAACCAGCCAGGACTCAGCATAGACTTTGCTTTAGAAGCATGTCAGTAAAACTATTTCACTTTTTCTAAAAAGTTATGAAAAATCATGTGTGACAGTCTGGCTCCCATGAAGTAGATGACACTGAGCCCGCTAACTTCAGCGGGCCAAGACTCCTGCCATACCCCAACACGTCGAACCTGGTGGGCAGCTGTAAGGGGAGCACTCCCCACACAGGAAAGGTGAGAAAAATATTGCTAGCATAAGAAGAGCTGTAGGACTGCTCATCCCATCAGGTAATGGTGCTCCATGACAAACAGACTTTAAGTAATGCAATGAAAATTACTTTTTGCTTCTAGGATTGCACTTGCATTTGGCCAGGAAGCCTTTCTGAAAGGGACAATCCTACGCTGAACTACTAACCATGTGGAACAAAACGGGGGTTTTCTCTGCCATGGGCTGCTTTCCAGCAACTGACTGCTGAGGCTGCAATCTCTCCAGCTGCTCCTGGAATCTGTGTCTCCTGTGTCTCTCTTTCATCTGTTCTTCCTTTTGGGATAGCTCTCTTTTACTTTCTTCTGTCCTGAAAAATATACAGATTCTGCTTCGCTTAAGCTTTTCACTTGGGAGAAAAAAGCACCCTTGTTCATCTGTTTGCATTTCTTTTTTCTTATATTTATACCACACACTTGAGGGTGAATCATGACACGAAAGACTAAAATAGATTTAGAAAGCGCTTATGGTGTTGGGGGGTGAGGGGGGAAAACACACAAGAACTTGTCATTGGATGAAATCATCATCTATCAAAAAAAAAAAAAAAAAAAACAAAATGAGCAGACCTCAAACCTCTGATAAGTGGTGACAATCTATTTGGAGACCGGAACTCCATTAAGCAGAGGCATGTTTGTGATGTTTCACTCCCCATCTCCACACCAAAATTCTCAGTGTCCTAGCTCCATTTCCCTTCCTATCTGCTATAAAACAATGACAAGTTTCCCCTGAACCAAGGCCTTCCATCTTTCTATATTTTGATGTGTGCAGAAAGATTTCTTCTACCATTTCCATATTAAGTTCAATTTCTTCTGAAATCAAGCCCCAGGTGCCCTAACAATAATTAGAATAGCAACAAAGAAACCTTAAATTTGTTAAAATCATTGTGAGATATTACTCAGCAACAATAAATAATCCAGATTCTTGCCAAGCCATGGTCTGCCATCTATGTGGCAGGCTAGCAGGTAGACAAAATGGAGTTTTATAGAACTGATGGAAGCAGTGAGCTTTAATGTCAGGAATCCCATAGAGGAAAAAAAAACCAACACAACCAACCATCTGCCATTTAAACCAAGTACGCAGTAGCTGAAGTGTCTAAGTGGTAGGGTAGGCAACTGTTTAACACTGAAAAAGTAATAGTCTCTAGAGCAGGCAGATTCTAATTCTTTCAAGGGCTCATATGTCAAAGTCAAAATGTTGAATTTCACTCTGAAAATAGCAGGCAGAATAACCTTTGAAAAGTCAGTATAATGGAGCTCTCTCGAATAGCTAGGCAGGTGCATAAAGCAAGCACCTGATTTCACTTCAAAATTAGACCTTATGCAGAATACACTACATTAAACTAAGCCCAAGGAGGCAGAGGCCCAAATAACTCTACTATTTCCTCAATTGATACCATTCTTATTTATCCTGGGGGTTTTTTTTAAAGCTTTCCAAGATATTCCTGTGATATGACCCATTCCTCGTGGGTATACTTTGTCCCTCTATGCTCTTGCACTTTTCTTGATATCCAAGTCCAAATTGCTTTCTTTGGGAAAAAAGTTACAAGGGGAAACATGATCATCTTCCAGTTTGTAAAAGACTTTTTATGCTAAGAAATAGAATAAACCATTTTCCATACCTCCTGGGAACATGACAAAAAATAAGCTTAAATTGGAGGTAGGGTAATTTAAATTAGACTTAAGGAAAAGCTTTACAATTGTAAGGATAATTAAGCAGCAAAATGTACAACCTGGAGAGTCAAGAAATCCTCACCATTAGGGAGTTCAAGACCAAGTTATATAAAGATGTGCCAGGAAAGGATTAGATTTTACCTCACTATATTGGTACAGGGAGACGGACCCTTCCAGACCTATCTTCTATGATGTTACGCTTAGTAAAGCTCAGTACTGTTCCTCATAAAGCAGATCAATACCGTGTTATCCTCCTCTTACATACAATAGAAACTGAAGAAAATAGGTAAATTTACTATGTCAGAAGTGCCACAGCATGTCTAACCCGAGGCCAGTTCACTGATCTGCTAAGTCTGGCTGTCTCTAAACCTTTAAGCAGTAGCTTCCAGGATTGGCTGTCCTTCTAGGTAACAAAACCAGATACCTTTTTGCTCCAACTTACAGACCGGATAAGTAATGTTCTTTAATCTTAGGCAATTAGATAAGCCATAATCAAAACCACTGATGACTTTTCTTGTGATACCTGGGACATTCTGTTGCAGTTAGAGGAGACTCCAGAGCATTTCCTGAATTTTGAACCTTCTCAGCTTCCATCTTGTTTTCTTTTTCTATGTCAGCTCCATTGTCCCCATGGCTTGACAGTGTGCTATTTCTCTTCTCTGGTTTCAATCTCATCAGTTTCCTGGGAATCACCTTATTTGTCTCTTGATTCACTTTAAAATATTGCTTTTGACTTATTATAGAGGAATCTCTCTGTTCTGGACTTCTAGGATCCTGTTTTATGCCTTCATGTTTTTCAGCTGGTGTAGACGTTTTATGAAGAAATTCTGAGGCTTCTTTTCGGGCTGTATGGAGTTGTTGCAGTAGCACGCTTTTCCCTGAGCAATTCCTCCTACAAAGAAAATAAAAAACTGATTTAATCAAGATAGAGCATTATATGAATAAATTCAAACTCTGAGGAACTTCTCATATGAGTGACAGCTCAAAACTAGGACTGGGCATCTACAGAAATAACAAGCTATTGATAATAGCAGCACCAGCACACAAGCACACATGAAACACTACAGTGACCGAACACGAAACCAATCTTACTGGCAACTTACTTACCTCTTCTGGATTTGAGGTACAAACACATACCCACTAAAACAGCCCTGAACAAAATATAATGTTGGCATAGAAATTAGTGTCTACAGATTTTTGTTCCCTTTGGGTACAGGGACTGGGATTCAAATACATACAGGAAAGTTCTTCTAATAATTCTTAGGATTTTTGAGTGTTTGGCCTCATTTCATCTGTGTCTCCTTCAAGTTAATGAGAGTGCTGAACTGTTAGCAGCCGCAATGTTGTGGAAGTATTCTGTTGTGAAGTGTCCTATCATGACATAATGGGCAGATACGGTTATTTTGTCTTAAGTTCTGTTCAATGAGTCTCCCAAGTCATCTGCTACAGGAAGGCTGCTGTGGCTGCCCCATCCCTGCAGGTGTTCAAGGCCAGGTTGGACGAGGCTTTGAGCAACATGGTCTAGTGGAAGGTGTCCCTGCCCAGGCAGGGGGTTTGGGACTGGATGATCTTTGAGGTCCCTCCCAACTCTCACCACTCTATGAATTTGTAGCTCATCTGGTGATTATGCGCAAATAATATATCTTCTTAGTGACAGCTGAAAAGTACACGGACTGAATAACAGATTGAGTTGGATATTGATGGTGGTGTTAGGTGATGTGTATGAGTACACAGCATCATACTGATGCACGTATCTAAGCTAAACCTATGCTTCTCAGAACAAAGAAGAAACAGATGGAGAGTATTTTTTCTCCCTAAGGATCTCACATCTCCTGCCATCATACCCAGAACCATCACATCAACGTTGATGGCTGGACTATTAAGGAGTATGCCTAAGTGGTGGGAATTTTAGGAGAGCACCATGTATTGGAAAGCAGCATTATGGTATACTGCTAGAGGTAATCCAACAGTGTACTTCCTCGGCTAAGTGCCTGGAGACCAAGATAACTAACCCTCCCAAGGCCCTAATACATAGGTATATTGTACTACAGAATATGTAGCCCTGTAATAATTCCATCCAGAAGAGAAACCGGCATTGACCCTTCGTGAATGAGATCAGAATCTTGCTCTGCTGAGACCATAAGGCCTTCTTATTTAGAAACAGAACTGAATAACATCTGCCAGGCATTTCATTTGTGTATGTTCTTTAGCAACATTAAAATGAATCAAAATCCAATCAGCTAAGCTCTGCTCTCCATCACTCCAGATTTACACTGATGCGACTTCTGCATTTGCATCAGTGCCAGTGAGAGTTCCCCAAGCATCATCTTGTCCCTGCTTTATGCTGGCTTTGTATTAGATGTTCTAAATTACACTGAGTGTTCAGGCTTCGTTCCTTGCCGAATAATTTATTCTTTCAAACTATTAAAAGAAAAAAAAAAAAGAGTAAGAGTAATTGGCTGGCACAACAATATAAATGTTCTACTTGTCCTCTGCACTGCTGTAATGTGAACTTATGTGAACTTACATGCATCAGACTTCTAAATGTAATCCAGAGCATAAATGCAGTAAGATGTTTAAAGCTTGACATATCTGCTTCATATTAAACAAATGTCTAACAACCTATGGTATGAATCAAGCCCCGAGTTCAGCAACAGGAAAAAGCTGGCATTGAAAAATTTACAGTTTAAGATTCCATCCATCACACTCTCTCCCCTTTCCCCTCCTCCCAATTAAGGAGAATTGAGAGAATCCCCACCCACACAATGTATTCAATATTCTCTTTAAAGCAACATCCATTCTAGCCTATTTTATTATTTCTAAAAATAAAGGTTTGTCTGAGTCAGCTCCATACAACATTTTCAAAGCTTGGTTCAGAGTCCTTTAAAAACAGTTCTCATGTCACTCAAACATGTCTGGAGAAAGAGGCAGGTTTCCAAGCCACCCAGGTCTACTCTATTTGTCTTTTGAGCTGTTTCCATGCAGCTGTACAGGAGCAAGGTGCTATACTGCCTCAAGGATCAACAACTATTTTCTAGCTTCAGTACCTTTACTATGCAACAGAAGAGTGATCTCCTGGGGCCAGATTGAAGCACTTTCATTATTGGACTTTTTTGCTGTGAAGACCAGGTATGGAGATATTCCAGTACATGAGCTCTCACTCAAATCACTGTTAGGGCAATTATTTTAGTTTCAGAAAAAATGAACATCGTATCATTTGAACTAGGACCCTCAAAGACTCTTACATTCTCCTTTCTGCTTGGTCCTTAATTGTCGTAGTCTCTTCTTCTTCAGTGGAGCTGTCGCTTGCACTACGAAACAAATTAAAGCATATTAGTTAACTGTTCCAGCTGGGTGTTGGCTTTTTGTCATTTCTAGGACACAAATTTAGAACCATTATGAAAAAGGGAGAGATACTTCCAGGTGTTATGGATAGTTCTTCACACTATTACTCTAGAAAAAAATGTTCAAGCAAGTACATCAAAATCTGTTAGCTCTTTATTAACTACAAGGTTTCTTCCGGTGACTGGTTTTTTCTACCCTTTGCTGCAGCAAATATGCATTCCTGAGACAGGAACAAACAGCTACCTTGGACACCATCAGCTCTAGGAGAAGGACATATTTGCCAGAATCTGTTGCAGATTTAGAACAATTTGGCCTCTCATAACTGACTACATAAGGCCCCCTTATCACACAGGAGATGGAAATCAACTCCTGCACTTGCTTGCCAGGAACGTAGTCAAGGATGTCCATTTCGTACACAGTGCTGTCAGAATGCTAGCCCAACTCAGACAGCTGCAAGCGTTGCTTTCCATCACTCGCTGCCCACTCCTTCAGAGATGGAAACTTTCTAAATGTTATTTCCCTGGATGATTTGCGTGTCCTTTCTGTGCTGCCTGCATCCCCATACATTTGCTTTTTCTGAGACAAGTTATTCTCTCCTGAGAATAGGTCTGGACTCCAACAGGGGCTATGCCTTCCTGCTAAGGTCACAGAAGTGTGGAAGAAGAGAACACTTTTCACAGAATCATGGAATTTTCAGAGTTGGAAGGGACCTCTAGAGATCATCTAGTCCAACTCCCCTGCTGACACAGGAATGCCTAGAGCACATTACTCAGGACTGCATCCAGGTGGGTCTTGAAAATCTCCAGAGAAGGGGACTCCACAACCTCCCTGGGCAGCCTGTTCCAGTGCTCGGTCACCTGAACCGTAAAGGAGTTTTTTCTTGTGTTTGAATGGAACTTCCGATGTTCCAACTTGTGCCTGTTGCCCCTTGTCCTGTTGCTGGGAACCACTGAAAAGAGTCTGGCTCCATCCTCCTTCAACCCACCCTTTAGATACTTATAAGCAAGAATAAGGTCTCCCCTCCGCCTTTTAAAGTTATATTTCACATGTATGAGATGTTGAGAGAAGGTTTCAGTTTCCTACTTTTTGTTACTACTTCTCACCAACAATAAAGCCAGAATTTACCTTTGTTTCTCATCTGGAGATGTTACTGACTTCTGTGGTTTAGCATCTCTTAAATCTATGTACACAGTTACAGGCTCTGGCAGGCACTGCAATCTCATCATGTCCATCCTTCGAGAACTTTGTGAAGATGATACCAAGGCAACATCCCTAAGTATAGAAAACAGCGTTTCAGCATGTCCTCTGCTTTATCCAGACAGGAAGTCCTGCAGGGCGTGGATTATGATCAAAATTGGATTGTGAAAGAAGCTTTGTGCTTGGCTACTGTACAGATTCAAACTCCTACTATCCACCACCTTTCAAAGCTGAACTCAAAGATTCAGCTTCCCCCGAGGAATACAAATCACAGGCAGCACATGGAGGGATATTTAGTTCTCAAAAACTGACGTCAAATTTCTCTGTAGAACAAAGGCAGGCAGTTATGGTAGCAAAGAGCTTACAAGCTTTAAGAGCCCAGTGTCAATGAGTAAAAACAGGTCTCTCTCCTTTCTGCCTCCTTTGGCAATTACATTTTATCATTCAGAGCATACAACGTGTAAATCATCTTCGCAGCTCTCCCTGCTCTGGCAATAAGGATACTTTTCACCTTCCCCTCTACAGGATTGTTTCACTATTGTGTCCTCTGTGCTGCCACTGCTGATGTTGCTCCCTCCGAACAGTCAGGAAATCCACTTCCTTCACACAGTACCCTTCAAGATGCACTAACATCTCCACTGATACCTACAAAAACCCCCATCCTGTATATTTTAGCTAAATTGAGGTACCGGTAAGAAAAACTGGTACCCTAGATGACTGTCCTAGTTTGAGGTAAAACAGAACCAATTTTCTGTTCAGTCATTTTACTTTGCAGCTAAGCCTCTCCTAACTAACTGAACTCCCCGAAATTAATGGCGTATTTGTCAGACACTGTCCACTTCCAGAGTGATAACACCTGATTGTTTCTAATTTATACCAAGGAATGGGATGCAGAGAGGCTCTTGCTTATACTTATTGCTATAACAACCAAGGCCAGCTCACTTTGTTATTTGCCCTGTTGGAGGGCTAGAAGCAGAAAAGCATAGAGGGGTCACACCTGTGAGGAGGAGCAGACAGGACAGGTGACCCAAAACTGACCAACGGGGTATTCCATCCCATCTGCCTCATGCTCAGTATAAAAGCTGAGGGATCAAAGGGTCAGCCCTCCTTCTTCAATGGCCGGCGTCCGAGGAGGACTCTCTCTGTTCGTCTGCCTTTGATCCTGATTCATGTGTCCCTGAATCCAGATCTGGAATCCAGTTCCCCATACGTCACTGAGTCCAGTCTGGGACTTCCCCAGTGCCTGCTGGTAACATGACTGTCATCCTGGGAGCTCGATATGGTTTTGTATATATTGTACATATTTCATTATTTCCTTTTAATTATTTTATTAATATTGTCATTAAACTAGTTCAATTTCTTCTCTAAACTCCTAAGTCTTTCTCTCTCTTCCTCCTCTCCCTGAATGGAGACGCTCTCCCTTCTCTGAAGGGAGAAAGATCAGAGAGCATCTGTCATTCGTTTCAGTGGCCAGTCCGGCCCAAATCATGACCATGACAAAAAATGTGGCCCTTACCTTTGTTTTCCTGCCTTTCCCATTTGTCTCAAGTGTCTGGTAAGGTCTAGACAAAGGTGGTGGTTGATGGAGAATGCTAAGGTGGCAGGATACTGACTGTTTATCATCAAATGTACATGAATGACTGAGTCTTACGTTTTTTTCCCCTTTAACATCCTTGTAGCATATTCTGACTACAATATCAGCTTTCTGCAGAAGCTACAGAGAAAAACACCTATAGAACACCCTAAGTTTCCAGGCATCCCTACTGGCAGCTGTGATTACCTAGTGTATATGACAGAGAAGGACCTACTTCTTATTCTCTTGCTGTTCTTGAAAGGAGGAGAGCTTGGCTGATGGGCACGTGTAGTGTGGAGACACTGTTCTGGACTGCCTGGCACACAGCTCTTCTAGCTTTTCCATCAGCTGCTTTTCAGACCTACTCCTGAAGGTCTCTATGGAAAAGGAACAAAAAGAATCACCAGTTGTGGTCTCTGCCATGGAATCACCCAATATACTCTTTCCCCATTTTCACATTGTCCCTTTCCCCACAGCCTGTCAGAAGGGGAAGGATAAAGATACTATTGTCATTTGGCTCTAACTCACTTCAAACCTTCATGCATTTTGTCTGACTCACTCTTAAGCCATGACAGGTGACAAAGCACTGGTTTCAAGCTACGAAAGCAGATGAAATCTTGAGGGAAGCCAATTAAAAATGTTTTACAGAGGCATTAGAAAACCCACTACGATTTCAACACTGAAGATGATGCTGCAGGGAATTACTTAAACACAGAAACCCAAGTTTTACTTATTTTTATACACTTTCAGCAAAATTGGTATTAACTTAGCAATGTTACCATGATCTGCTGAGGAGAAAGCAACTTCTGCATGAGTGTTTTCTTTCTGCTGCTCCGGCTCTTCAAGAGTTTTGTCTAGATCCCATTTCTTAAAATTCTGAAAGAAGACAGCCAAAAAGTAATGGGAAATTCACTCCCAAAAGACTGCTACAAAATAAAAGTTCCTTTGACTCACATTCTTTGTAGAAACTCCATCAGATTTTTCTGCCACATATAAATACACAAATGGCATTGAAGTTCACCTTACTTATCTCCAGTACTGTGCCACTGTCACTTGCCAATAGATGAATCAGGGTGTCACTTTGGACACAGTTGCTTCAGTATGAGCCTCAACAATTGGCACAACTAACAAAAGGCTATTTACTGTTTGAACATGCCTTGCCTCATGTCATTGCCAAGGCTCTGCACATCTAGCATAGGCAAGTGCAGTATAATTACTAAGAGAAACCAGTGAAGGATTAACCAATGTTCATTCAAATATAACAAAGGTGGAGTACCTTCTCCTTCCCCACTTAAAACTGCAAAGTGTAGAAGATGTTTCTAGAATGGACTGAACTGACAGCTCCTTAAAAGGAGAAAGTCTATCCTAAATATCCACCTGACCTGTCTCACCATGAACTGGTACATAACTCATGTTATGTCCTCCACGTGCCCCAGTCTTCCACATGCATTCATATGGGTCTTTCCAATAGCAAGTACTCCCCTTCATCCCTCAAACCCAATAACAGTACCAGATCTCCACATACTTTATTCCCCTCTGTCCATCCCTCCAAGTACCTTTCCTCACCCTTTCACCATGTCCAAAAGATGGGGGCTTGCTTTAAGCAGTTCCACAAGGAAGTGCTGTAGTGAAAGGAACCCATTTACTGTATCTTTTTGGACAGCGCATCTATCTAGTTGCTTCATCTACCTCTGCTGAGGCTTTTTCTCTGAGAATCATGAACCCTTTTGATACAGGCTACAGAAAACCACTGGAGAGAGTAAAACAGATTCAAAGATGGCCTGATACAAGATCAAGCATACATATTCTGACCCTGAATAATGCTCAGAACTTCTCACTGCCACTAACATGAGAAGGACTTTTGGCTTTCCAGTTCCTTGAGGTGAGGCCTGCAGCCTTTTCCTCCCCCTCCAGCTTCTGACTAGGGCAAATTCCCATTCCTCTAGGTACAGTCAGCATCAGCTGTGATCTCACAACTGCTTATCCCACACTGAAGACAGGACCATCAGTTTCGTTGCTATGAATCACGCATACACTGACAGAGGGTATGCTCACACTGCTAACTTACGTATGAGAACGCGTCTGCAATGACAGAAGTTCGCATGCATTTAAAACACTGATTGCTTTCCCCTCTGAATATTATTGGAAATGAAAGTTTTAATTAAGAATATCCACATCCATCTGAAATATCATCACCAGAACTTAGAAGTACTCTTGATTTTTTTTTTTTTTTAAAAGGAAGGTGGCTGTCAATTATGACAATTATGTCACAACTACAGCAAACATACATTTCATATGACCACCCAAGGGCTTTAGAAAAGCAGAAGCAGCCTCCAAAACAAGCAATTTCACCTTGTAAAAACCTCTGTCATCTGCCCCTCCCATTTAAGAGAAGATTCTCACTCTTCCCTGAGCAACAAATCTTCACACATACCTGAACCATGATTAGATCTATTCTAATATTACATGCTGCAGCTGATGAAAGGTAAAAGCCTGATGAGAGCCACAAGCTGAAGTGTCTCACACCAACACCAAGCTAATACTGGTTCAACAATGTCATTGAGATGTATTAGTCTGGAAGAGTGAAGAATGACCAACAATGAGACCATGTCACAGGTCAGTACAGGTGCTGTTTTATCAAACAGCCTGAAGGGAAAGACAACATATGCATTTGCTTTAATTATGATGCAGTTGGTATTAAGCTGCTTTTTCAATAACAGCGCTTAAAAAACATTATAACAAAAACCCGCACAAACTACCATCTAACCTGCTGTATTAAGGCTTTATCCTCCTAAACCTTAACAGGAACAGTACTATTATAAGATATTATGCAGGGTCCAGAGGAAAAAGAAATTAAGATATGCACAACTCCATTTCTAACATAGAAAGGGACTTAAACATACTTTAAGAAAAAAAATCATTTTCAAATGAACTGATATGATTAGAATAAAGAAGAAACTGTATATTAGTTTTAAGAACTTTACGTGACAAACAGAGGTACCTCCTTGCTGAACTGGGAAGTAACAAGCAGCTTTGCAGTCTAAACACATAAACATGCACACAAAGGATACAGCTTTGACCTCACTTTATGAAAATGAGAATAACTGAGCCTGGTCTCAGGACTCATCCAAAAGCATCAGACTTCAGTTCATTGAAGTCAGTGATATCAAACAGGTTCTGAAAGGAAAATCATGCCACCTGAATTAACAGAGCAATTGACATATACAGGGTGAGATGGGAATTAAACCTAGAACCATTTGAAAAAGATCCCCCCCAGTAATGGCATGATTAAATAATGCAGCACAATTTTTAAAAAAACAAACAAACCATACCACAAAAAACCCAGGCAAGCACCTGCATTCTTTGCCTACACTGGAACCGCTCTAACACCAAAAAGTTTACTTTTGTGAGTCTAGATGAAAGGAAACATCTGCACTCTGATTCTACAGAAGGTTTTGAACAGAAATATCAGGTTCATGTTCTGTGCTGATTAAGTCCTAATGACCTTGAAAATCAATACAGGAAGTAGAGATCTATAACTATAATACTGAAGAGAACAACCTCTCCACATTGGGGCCACATACCAGCTAAGCACACATGAGCTGATCATCCCACAGACCTAAGCACCTGCCTTAAGTGGAAGAGATTTAAGATTTCAGGAACAACCCTAACCACCATCTCCTCTCACCTCCAGCATTACCACAGTGCTACAGAAAAGACAAGATGCTAGAAGGCTGGAAAGCTCAGTTTTGATGCAAAGTCTGCCTGGGAACAGAAGATATCCCTGCCCTTTCATGTTGTGGTTGGTTTTCCTCAACAAGATCATCAGCCATGCTGCTGACCCATGGCTTTTACTGCCATTATGGACTTTTAACAACAGCTCTATGAGACAACGACAGTTCATTGGAAGCTTGTACAGCAAATGACCCAACAAAACCCAAATTCAGGGTAACAATGAAAGCAACAAAGAACACGGTGGTGCATGCAGAATTTGGCATTTCAGTTCTTTATTTTAGTAGGATTCTGCAAGCAATGCACTGTGCCCTCTACCCCACAAGCAGCACTCCCCAAAACTTTTTGTTTGGGATGCTTACCTGCAATGACAAACTGGTTAGTTCTTGAAGATGACTGTCTGAGGAGGTTTCTTCCTTAGCAATTCTTTCTAGATCACTGCTAATTCCATGTGAGGGAAGCTTGACATCTAGCTCTGGGTGGCCTGGTGATGGCTCCAGAATTATTGTGGAGAGTATCTTTGTCTCTATCAGCTGTCTTCTCTCTTTTTGACTGTCCAGTTCTTCCATAGACAATGCTGCATCAATCCAAGAGTTCCCTCTTTCCCTGGCCTGTCTCCTGCCCAGTTCTTTCTCTTCAAGGCGATCTGTGGAATCTGCAAGAGACTCTTCAAGAACAGCTCCCTTTTGGCTTGGAATGTCTTCAGGATGGCTGGCAAGATTGGAAGTCTCATCTTTAATCCTTTGTACATCTTCTTTTGCAATGACTTGGGCACCATCTGTTTTTTTCTGAAAGCCAAAACTTTCCACATCTCCATTCCAGATCTCCCATGGGTGTCTTTCTGTTTCCTGGGCTTGCTACAGGTAGAGAAAATACAGACATGCAGAAAGTCACATCTCCCTAAGCTTTAGAAGCTGACAGTAAACCAAAATGAAGTGATTGGCACATAGCAGCTCTGACTCAGACACCATCTGGTAACAGCACATACCATATCCACCATGGAAAACAGTAAGACTGTTTACTTTCCAGAGACTATAACTTCAGGAAGTGCTAAACACCCTTGACATTAATTTTCCTTACATGTGCTCATCATATGACATATCTTACACCAAGATAAACAACTAGGAAAAAGCAGCACAATGTTAGTCTTCACATGATGGAAGAGCAGGGTCAGCTGGCTCCTCTTCCAGCTTCCTATGATGGCTAAGGTTCATCACTGCAGAAACAATGTAATCATTTTATCTCAGAAAAGCTGTTCGAGGGATAAACTGCATTCTTGTTCTCCTTAGTCAGGACTCACTGTCCTAACTAATTCCACATTTTCTACATACAGAAAATGGTGGCTAAAAGTATTTCAAACCCTGAAAAATTTAGGAGTCATTGCACAGCGTTACTGTTAGTGCACAGGAGAAAAAAAAAAACAAAAAAAACCCCAACAACAACAAAAAAAACAGTGAAAGGACAATAATAAAAACTGCAAGGAGATGGGACAAAAAAGGTCTAAAGTCTGAAGAGCAAAAAAGCTTAAAAGAGTCATTATATATAGAGAAAGAAAAATCTAGTCTCTAGTGGGAGAAAGTACTGGGGACTATGCTCTTCTATCACGCAATGCAGTCAATGAAGTCAAATAAGAGCAGCTACCCACACTGGAGACAACTAGAAGACTGGGGTTACAGTAGTACGGTCTGCACACAACAAGTCAACAACCTGCATGTTTGAGTCTCCCAGGGAAAATTCCATCAGTTCTTCTGACAGGTCAGGAATTAAGTTTGGCTGTTCCCGCTGGAAGATGAAAAGCTCCCCATCACTCTCACAATCAGACTGCAAACCAAAAAAAAAAAAAAGAAAAAGAAATTAAATGAGAGACTAATACTCACCTAAATATCTGTTTTGCAGTGATAAATCCTATGTTGTCACCACTTGACTGAAGTTCCGAGACAAGAATTTTGTCTGCAGTCACATCTTCACTAGAAAGTCTGATAGCCCAACACTCAGCAACCTAGGCTGTCTTACAGTAGCCTAACATTTGGGCAAGCTACAATTGTAAAAACCACATAAACCACCGAATTACCATGGAGGCTGATAACTAACATCCTTCCAAGGAACGTGATGATGAAAGTGGGGAAGTTCTCTAACTCCCAATTGATTCTTTGTACTACCTCATTCACCACGATAGAGTAGCAAGAGCAGGGCTGTGCCCTAAGGGAAGGGAAGCATGTAATTGGAAGGGCAAGGGCCTCACCAGCCAAAGCCCAGCCCCATAGTACCCAGAGGAGTAACCAGGACAGACCAGAGGGAGTGACCAGGTTGAGTCATGAACCCAGATCATAAGACAATATTGCAGTAGTGACAGTCAGGGATCCAGCCTAAAAGTTAATTCACAGGTGAAAGTTTGGATCAAGCAGGACTGTAACTAGATACCAGTCCTCCCCCTCCAACATAGTTCAGGCAAAGACTGAAGGCCCAGAGCTGAGCTTAAATAGAGCTGATGGGCATGTGGGTGGGATCCCCAGATGAGGCTGGTCACGGCCATGAAGGCTTATTATTGCAATCAGGACGTTCACCATTCAGAATACAAAGCAGTTGTACTCTGTATCTGGTTAGACAGAGTTTAAATAGCTTTGAAAAAAATCTCTTTTCTGAACATAAGATATACATTTGAGCTGAATCCTTATGCACAGACACCAAAATGAGATTAAGTATCTCCTCAGCATCTCCCAGATTTCCTGCTTGTCCCTTTGTTTTGCAAGTGTATGTTTTCAGTAACTAACACTTTAGAGAACTCTGTCTGGTATAATTAATTTCTCCTAACACGAAGCAAAATACAACAGAACTTCTTTCCTCTTAATAAATTGCATATCAGGGTAATGAAAGTACTTCAGGGCATAAAATACATTTGTCAGTGCCCTTTTCAAATGCAGGAGCACAGCCCGTTGAGGTTACAGATCTCTGATGCATAAATGTATCTTCACGCAAGCAGAAACCGCTTGGGCAAAGGTGCAGCACTGAAACTGCAGGCTCAGCAGCCTACTGTTTCACATTAAGCAGGAGAAGGATTATATAGCCAGACCTTTTGAATGTAAATTAAGGGTAGCATGTAAGTGCCAAATAGATTGCCTCAGTTCCTTCAGCAGGAAATTTTTTCCACATGTAATAGAAACAGACAATCTGGAGATTGTTTATAAGTAAAAAAAATGTTCAACGTCATTTAGTTACAGAATGCTATTTGGCACCAAAGTACGTAGCTATCTCTCTGTCTTAACCTTATTGTACACTTCTACAACAAGAATGCCTAAAAATAACTTCCGAGTGTTGGGCCTTAATCTATACTTTATAGACACATATTAAAATGCAATGGTTGTTTGAAGTAACTGAAACAGAATGTAAGTAGAGGGGAACTGAGAAATAGTGAGGCAATATAACTTGTCCAACATGTTAGTGATACAGCCAGGTGCAGAACACAAGCAATGGAATCTGTATCAACACTTTATCCACTATATCACGCCGCTTCTGATGACTGATTAATAATAAGTAATAAATACCCCATGGAGGCATTTCTGGCTCCTTCACTACTCACAAGACTCCCTTTGTATCATTAAGGGCCACACTAAGTTAGAATAAAATATATCCTGTAAGTATTCAAAAATACTTTTTCAAGTGTATACATGTTTGAAAATTAACAAAATACTCTGATTGGGACAAAACGCCACTAATAATTGAGTCTTGAGACACATTATGACCTTGGAAAAGTCAATGCCAGTGCTACCATCTTGGACTAGAGAGGCAGGTACTTTTATTCCCTCCACCAGACAGCTGCTGTCCTGTGAACAGAGGTCTTCAGCAGCCAAGAGGCAGCCTGTCCCAGACTCTAAGACCCAGCAAGTAAAAAACCTGTAATGGTGAAGAATACTGCACAATATCTATCAATCTTATGCTTTATATTAAAAGGTTAGTGGCATTATGCTTCTTTGCAGGTAGAATTGAAGCACAAAAAGGCAATACAGTTTGCAGAGAATTGCAGACGGGAAAAAAAACAGAATCCAGGATTGAAATATCTGCAATATGCTTTTTTCCAGTGGACCACAAAGTCTTCAGGAATATGACTTTCCTGTGATCCTCATACATAGAAAAACATATTGACAGGCCTACTGTCTGGCAAGTACATTATTGGAATGAATAGCATAATACTCTCAAGGATAAAACCTTATAATTTAGTTTTAAATCAGCAGTATGCTTCTTTCATACTGTATTTTTGACTGAACAAACTAAAACAAAATGCGGGCTCATTCTGCAAGATGCCCACTACTCTCCTCTTCCCAACCTGGAAATAATTATCATCTGGAAAAATCAGTCCCATTTTCAGGTTCTAAAAGAATACAGTGAGAGGAGATGGCAATTACTCTTTGATAATCAGAGATAATCCAGAAGGCTGTGGATTAATGCACAGTGTCACAACGGTGAGAACAAGTAGTCCATCAAGAATATCATACTAGCTACTCAGAAATGCCTGGCTAAGGTGACCTTCTCTTGCTTTTGAGGGATTCTTCTAAAAGACAGTGAGGAAGAAAGGCAGGTTCCAGTGCTTACTGTGGAAGTGTCAGAGTCCAGAGATGGGAGCTGATCTTTCACTGCAGCGAGTATGGCTCCCCATTGAAATGTTCTGTTATTCTGAACAGGAGCTGCAGGAGGCTCAGACGGATGCTCTGTATCCTCACTTTGCCCTTTGGAGGCCATTCAAACAGCTTCCCTTCAATCAAATGAAAGATGAGCTTAAGTACACCTCACGAAAGAATACAAGGGATAACACCAGTACGAAGCAAGAACAAAGCATGTGCATTCAGCATCAGCATAATTCTCAGCATGCCCAGGGTTTTCACTGCCAGCACTGAACGATAAAATCTGCATTTTTGGAGTCGTTCCTTCCCACCTGAGTTCAGAGGGCTGAGATCTTTCTGCCCTGCTTACCACGCACACCCATAATTGGGGCCACGTGAGGGGCAGTTTAGCCCCTCATTTATAAAGCATTTTGGGGATTCTTAGCCAGACTGGTTTGTAACTCTGTTCTCAGAAAAGCATGTTCACACTGCCTGCAGGGAGGGGGACAGTACACAGTGAAGGCAAGGCTGACACCACTGCTTTCAGCTGGTCTTTTCTCCTATTTGTCTCATGTTCCCCTCCTCACTGCTCAAATGATAGATAAAATGATTTATGTTTGCTTTTTGTCACTGGATTTGTATAAAAATAGTTGAAAGTAGGCACGTTCTTGGATTTTGACCTCTCAAAGTGTTTATAAAGTGGAATGTTTCTTCTTGTTTCCCTTGATGTACAAGACGAGTCGAGACAACACAGTAGGGACTATCACTGTAGTAACAGGTCAGGTAATTAATCCTCATGGAAAACCTTGCTTTTTAAATTTTATGCTACAATTGCACGGTTTCCTGGGGAATCAAATGTGGGAGTAAATAATTTCTGTTTGCCAAGAAAGGTTAAGAGGTTTGTGACTGTATGTTTTTCAGTACTAAAATAACTATTCATATGATTACACTGTCAGTATTGTTCGCGTTGGCATGGACCAGCAACACTCCTCTAAACATAAAGTGAAACTCATCTTATGCTCTGGGGGTTTACAAAGTGAAAAGCGGCTTTGCAAATACTTCATATGCCATATCCATACAGTGGCAGCTTTGTTCACGCGAGGCAGCTACTGATTCTGATTTAGGTAAATTGGAGGGAAATCCCCAATGCTGGAGTACTATGCTGTGCCAGTACGCGGAGGTTGCTAAGGCCAAGAGGAGTCCCATGGAAATACAAACAAACTGCCTACTGTGGCTCCCTCTGCCAGCTTGAGAGAAGGTCAGTCTCCCAAGGTTAAGAATGTTATACTGGATCTGACTTATCAGTCATCTAAACCACCATCTTCTCTGGGAGCAAGCAGTACTCATGTTTAAAACAAAGTGCCGACTTGTTAGATAGCTGTAACACAATAGGGGCTTTCTGGAGAGCCTGGGCCAATTGAGACGTGAAATCCTGAGCTTCTCCATGTCACTACAACTGATATTTCCTGTCACATCCATCTCGGGAGCCTTGCTGTCCAGGCGCGACGGCGAGGGAGAAGCCAAGAAGACGAAGGCAACAGCGGGAAACAAACCTTCGCTTCAGGGCAACGCTCACGGGCACGCAGCCCGCTGCAGACCGGGGGATGAGCTGACCCCTGCCCTCAGCACTTGCCACACCACACCGACAGCCCTGAGGAGCCTCAGGGCGGGACGGCAGAGGCCGAGGGAACCCGCTGAGGGAACTCCCGGACAGCCACCAAAATGGCGGCCCGGCCGGCGTACGCGCTGCTGTGCCAGCACCTCCCCCCGTCACCATGACAACGCGGCCAGCGGCTGCCCGCACTCCCGGCCCGCCGCCGCTCCCCGCCGCGGGACCCCCGTCCCCTCACTCACAGCACCCACCCGGGCGCCTCCGAGCCCGCTCAGCCCGCTCAACCCCGGCCTGGGGTCCTGGCAGCGGGGTAAAGCGAACCGACGTGACTTATAAGATGTAGAAAAAAAAAAAGGGGGGGGGGG
>VYXH01005477.1:1472-61652 GCA_013397275.1 Burhinus bistriatus | reverse complement strand
TTTGCTGGCTCCTCCTGCTTTTCCCCTCATCAATCCCTTNTTGCTTGCCTCTCCAAGGAGGGACCTGTCTCCACTCCCCCTTATCCCTTAAGTCCCCTCCTTCTGCCTGGTGACAGGAGGGAAGGGGATCATCCACTTCTGGTAGGGCCTCTTCCTGCTGCCTATGCCTCAGGGTATGGCTCCACCAATCTATTTCTCTTTTGCGTTCTCTAATGGTTCTTAACCTTTCTACTTCCTCCCTCAGTTCAACCACCTGCCTGAGCAGATCGTTTATTTGATCACACTGCACACAGGCGGTGTCTCTGGCTCCCTCTGATACCAGTGCCAGGCTCAGGCATTTGATGCAGCTGGAGACCTGCATGGCCACATGCTTGGGTGGGAGCACGGTTTGAGTTCCCACATTCTTTCTTGCAGTGGCTTTGGGCCGTTTAGTGGCCACGTTCTTCTCTTGAGTCAGGAGGTGATCAGTCACTGCTCTCTGCCTTCCGCACGCCCTGAGCACATCCCCCTGCACGCTGCTGTTCCTCCACTTGCGCTTGCCCAGCTCGTGGCCGGCTTCGTCGCAAGGCTTGCAGTGACCTACCGTGCAAAAATGATACTTAAAGAAAGTTAGGGGTACAAACTTGAGTGTTCAGGAGTTACAAAACGACAGGGAAAATGCATGCACTGGACAAGGATTCTTTTCAAATTTTGCATGTTTGTTCTCTGTTTAGCAAATACATTATTATGTCTGACATATTACTGATTTTGTTATACACTGTCACTTATTTTTTTATAGTTGCACAGTTATAGAACATGTATAATTAATTAAAAGATGTGTGACTATTGCATTATAAATTCTTAAATATGCATCTTTTTTATGTCAGTTATATGAATAATGATATTTTGCTTTGAAAGGTGCTGATGAGAATGCCATTACAGAAGAAATTAAGTTAAAACTGGAAGAATTACAGGAATCTACAGAAGTGAAAACCAGAGAAGCAAATGAGAACTTGGAGAAATACTGCTCTCTAATTGTTAAATATTATAAACTAGAGGAAGAAAATGAGATGCTAAAAACACAAGTCAGTTTGTTGAGTGCTCAGCTGAAACAGCTAACAAGTGATGCCGTCAGCACTCCTTTGCTGAATTCAGATAACTCATTAACAGTGAGCAATCAGTCTGTCAAAGAGATGAGGTCAGATGAAGATACTACTAAGCTTTCAAATAAAAGGCAGAGATATGAAGACAACAGGGAAGATAATGGAGAACCAAGATCCCCTGTGCCAGAGACTTCATCCAAAAAAAAAAGGAAGGGTATTTGTCAAAATCTGCTGGATCAGGAGAACACAGACAGTGAGCCAGATGGGCTTCCAGAAGTAGTGAAAAAAGGTATTTATAGTGTTTTATAAAGGCAAGCATTCTCTGAGCATAGAAGGTGTTTTTTTTTTTCTTTTGTGTTGCCAAATTAGTTTTACTCTGGGTGAGTAGGTGACTGTACAAACATTTTTGGTGACAATGATGGAAGGTGAAAGTAGTCAATGGGAGACGTGCCAGTTGGTACCAAGTCAGTGTTTGTGGAGCTGTAGTCTTAGACCAGCGTAATACGTTTATGTTGGTTTAATAACTACCATTCTGCTAAGAGTTAGATGGTCCTGGCAGTCGCAACTTTGTAGTTCCTCAAGATGCATGTATTAGAGGCTAAACATGATATGTAGCAGCAACAAAGTTTTGCTGACAGAAGACTCGCTGTAGTAATTTAAAAGCATTATTTGAACCATTGACTGAAACTTACAGGAGAACAGATGTGGAGTGAATCTAATCTTAAAGGCCACAAGCGTGGAGCACTAGAGTACTGTGCTGTGATGGAGTCATGTTTGCACCATCCACAGCCCTACCGTTCCTTCAGTATGACTCCCTAGGAGGTCGAAGAGGCAGTTAGTAGCTACGCGGGGTCTGACTGGCAAGTGGTTGGTGGTGAGGGCAGCGGGGGTGTCTGAGGAAGGAGGTCAGGGCTGCTCTGTGCCAGACGTGGTTGGGTCCAGCTGGCTCCAAAGGACAAAACCGTGCACCAAAATGGAACCAGTCAGAGGTGTTTGTCACATCTCTGTGAAAACATGAGTAAGAAAGAGTGGTAAATACTGAGATCAAGGAAAAACAATGCTGGGGCTGGAGGGACAGGAGTAATGCTGAAGCAAAGTATGATACTGAGTAGGGCATGGGGCTGAGGGGGGTGGTGGTGGCCTGAGCAGGGGCAGGAGCTGGGGGAGGCCCAAGCAGGGCTGAGAGGAGACTGAGGAGGAGGTATGACCCCACAGTGACTGCAGCCAGTGGGTTCCTCCATGCTTGAGCAATTGAGGTAAAAACAAGGAGCAGGATCTGACCACAATCTCCTGCACTCCCATCACCTCACTGAAGGTGTACCGTGTGGTGAGGCGATTGGAGACCAGAAACTGCAGAGGAGAGGTGTCTGCAGGGAAGCCGGGGTGTTTTCCCCAATTATTTGCTTATTTGTGTGCTTTTATTCCTTTCAATACCAGAATCAGTAATTAAAAGTGTGTTAATTGGCAATACCTTAGATCAATTAAAATGCCCTGAATCAAAACTGCCTTGCCCACAGCAGTAATATATTACCATCTTCATGAGAAGTTCAGTTTCATTCTACTATGAATGCAATGAAATTAGGTAGCCTGATATTCCATATAAGGAGTCGCTGTAGCAGAAAGTAACTGAGAAGATTGCACAAATCAGAGCTTGAAAAATACATTGTATGTTCAACTACCTATTAAGTACACCTTTCCAATAAAGGTAATTGCAATCATAAAAGGACAAGCCATAGAGATACTGAATCACCTCAGCTTCAGGGATCACTCCCAGAAGTCAGGATTTCTAAGTCTACACATTATTTGCATTTCATTTTCTTACCAGCATTATTATTTTTCTGGAAATACATCTGTTCTGGGGACATATGTGCCAGTTAATGTTTGACTTCTAGGCTAAAATAGAGAGATAATAGACAACCTATAACGCTATGGTTCTATGCAGAGAAAAATATGAAAAATCAAGAATATCATGTCACGGTATTGTGTTCTGATTGAATTCTAGTAAAACCAGTACATGTTTTCAGACTGAAGTTATTCTCCAGATAATAATGTACCTGTAAAGAAAAAGACCAAACACTTGTTTGAAAAACTTTGCTATAGAATTACTGTTGTACTTTGTATACAGTTTCCAGGGCTTGGATATGAATTTTGGAATATGTAAGATCTGTTCAGCTATCTTTTTGATTCATTTTCTTCAATAGAATGAATTTTAATCAGCTATTTTTATGCCTGTTGTGGAAAAAAAGAGAAGATCCATTTGAGAAAGTGTAACTTATTTAGCTGTTTTTAATAGAAGCTGTTTCTTTTTCAGGGTTTGCTGATATCCCTACTGGAAAGGTTAGCCCTTACATATTGCGTAGAACAACCCTAAATCTAAGAACCAGTCCCCTTGTGACTTCCCCAAGTGGGAAATTGCCTTTGCCTACACAAGATGTACGAAAATGCAGATCGGATAATCTTAGTGAGCGCTCCTGTTCGACAGCTGGTGGCAGCAAACCACAAAAGGTAACAAAAAATTTATCTGGGTGTGAAAGCCATGGGGAAAACTAATGTATTCACTAAATGCATTCATCTTGCCAAGTAAGTTTGAGGACTTATCATCGTTCTTTACATTTCTCAGCAATGCAGTGAAGATAAGATCATAAATACTGAATCACTAAAACATGACAGAGGTCTTAACCATGCTCGCAATCTGCAAATTGTTCCTGTGATGTAATTTGTGACCTCATAGGGAAACCCACTGAGAAATGTAAATTAAATACGGGTATATCTCCAATTTCTTATAATGGATATTAAAGAGCAGATATTCCTTATACTGTAGTTTCTTAGGTCTCAGAAAAAGTAAACAGCAAAAGATTTAACCTCTGGGAGTCTGAGTTGAGGCTTCAAGTTTTCTGCTAACAGCTTTTCTACAGATATTTGAGAGGCTGTTAAACGTGTAAACAGGGACCATTTAGATGGTAAAGAAACTAGAGTTTAATGTTACTGCTTATCAGATTTTAAGGTTATCAAAACAAATAAATACTACAGAGTTAGGTTTTGAAAGCTGATTTTTATTAAAAAAAGTTTAGTAACTGAAGTTTACATTAACTTTGCAAGTGTTTTCAGTAATATGACACACTGCTGAATGTTTCACAATACATCAGAATAAGGCGTTCTTTCTAAGCTGATGCAAATGCTTTGCAGATTATAGAAAAATGTTTCAGCTTTGGGACAGAAATAAACTTTTTGTTGTCTGAAATATCATCCAAAGTTTTTAGCCATGCTATCTCAACCTGAGCAGTAAGATAATAATTATTATATATTGATACTTCTTTACATAAGGGCTACACAGAAATATGCCAGTAGATAAAAAGTCTTCCAGTTTGCCAGGTTACACAAAAGCATTCTCTTGGCAATCAGTGGAGTCTGCTGCACAGCCAAAAGTGAAGCCAAAAAGCAAGAGTACAACTTCTGTTTTATTTTTTTTTTAAATACAGTTATTTTGTGTTAGCCCATAAAGTATGTTGCCAAGATACCAGAAGTAAGTAAAGGCAAGAGGCACATAGTTTAGTGGATGTATAGGTTTTGAGGCCAGAAGACACCACTGGGAAGACGAGTCAGATCAGAGCCATAATTTGTTTTGCGCTATAGCAATGGGAAATCTGTATTTTGAAGTGAGAGTGAATCCACTGAATTCATGTATGTTGTTTCAAAGGTTAATTGCCCTACTTGCCAAAATTTTCTGCTTGTTATAGACATTGCCTGGAGGCCTGCATTTTATTACTGTTTCATTAACTGATGCCAATAAATTCTATTTACACTCATTTATGTATGTTTTCCTGTAACTTTAGAAACAAATGGAGGGTGTTGCTTTAAAAAAAACAAAACAAAACAAAACCAACCAAACAAAAAAACCACCACCCAAACAACAAACTCTCAGTAGGGCAAAAAAGAAAGGAAGCCTTGGCAGCAGAAAGCTGTGTAGTAATCACCTGCCAGCGTGGTGTAAGCTTGTTGTAGGCTCTCACTGACCATAGTCAAGGTTACAGCAAATAACAAGTAATCAGTTATTTATTTATTTATTTAATTTAACTGGGGAGGGATTTCCCAAACAGTCCTTCTCTTTGCCTAAGCTTATATTGTCTAGGTCTAAGGACAGACTACTCCTTACCTTCAACTATATAGGAGAAATGAAAATTTCAGGGTTGTTTTTTCCCCAAGTGCAAATATGCAGAAGTCATCAGTTCCAGGAATTTGTGCCCTTCTCTCTCGGACATTGCTGGATATATGTGTTTGTTTTATTTCAAGATGACGTACATCAGGGAATTTCTGGAGGAATTGCTCACAATATCGTTTCATTGTTTATTGAAACCGTCGAAACGTGTTGTTTTGTGCTTTATATTAATACAGTAAATGGTGTGTCTTATTTTAAAAGTGAAATAAGCCTCGTTTCCTTCTCTTTGACAGGTACTTACGTGCACTTCATTTCAGACACCCAGTTTCAAACTGTTGCAAATTTCTCAGGGTGTTTAAAATGTGCCCTGTCATTTTCATACACAAATTTATTCACTTTCCTATGTGAATTTAATGTAGAATTTAAATTGAGTGCTTTGACTGCACGTCAGTTAAAATGTGAAAGCAGAGGTTTCTGTCCAGATGTCAGCAAAAAAAGTGACAACTATGTTTTATGTTTGCAGAATAGGTACAGGAAATATGAAATACAGATCTCGGTACACAATACCTCGTACCTTAGTACTGTCTGTTCCTGGTTTAGCTTTTTTCTGCTCCTAGCAAATAGCTTGCCAGCTGTGTAGCAGCTATTCCATCTTACACCACACCAAAGCGATTGATGTCAAGTCTCACTGTATTGTATATTCAAAGTGATAAATGTCCTCAAAATAGTTTTTTCCATTTTTAATATGTGTATGTTTATTGCAAATTCCCAATATTTAGTCTTTTGCAGTGAGTATTTTGACCTTCTGCAGAAAGCTAATATGCTTTTCCATTACCAGTGAAACAGGACATTTTTGTTTGTGTTACAGGTAAATGATGAACAGCAGTCCCAAGCAGAAACAGCTTTTCCACCAATGAAATCTACCACAAGGTCACCACTTTGCTCATATAAGCAATCCACAAAAACTGACTCTGATAATATTAGGGAAAGTCACATGATGCACAAAACCAAAAATTCTCTAAATGAAGGACGACCTGAGCAAGATGAGCAAACAGAAAATTGTAAGGTGCAGTAAATCTGTGTGGACTTAATCACAACTCAGAATAACTGATCATCAAAAAACAGTTTGTGAAATAAATATCAGAACTACACGGAGGGCACCATTTTCTCTTATCCAATGATTAACAATATATGGGTTCTGCAGAGCTTGTTCTTGAATATTTACTAATACCAATAGTCACTCAAACTTGTGGAATGATAACAAAGAAACAGATATAATTGATCTTCTGTAGAATTTTCTGTAAATAATTCTTCATAAATCTGTTAAAAAATTAAACCTTGGAAAAAGTGGACTATGCGTTGCCATGTAGTTCGTTGTTACCATTTTTTCTGTGTACTGAAGGTTGATTTACAAATGGAAACTAAACTCACCTAAGTATGTCTAAAAATATTAGGTTCCAGGAAAAATGAGGCAAACACTATTGGATGATTCAAAATGAAGCAGTGACTTCATTTGTAAGTGCAAAACCAAATATAAAACCAGATATAAATGTATCCAGTGCACACGTCCAGTGCACTGTGTCTTGGTATCCATTCTTCCAGATGGAATAACAACAGGGGATGAGACTGCTCTGAACAAACCCAGGGAGGACTGTCTGTTTTTCCTGAAACTAAGCATCTGCCAATCCATCTCTTTGTACTTCCCAGTATGCACTGGCTTTGACCATAGCTGAAGGTCTTACAGTGTTAATGTTCAGCTCTGCATAATGGCCCTTGGCCAGCCAGTAATCCTCAGCAAGGTGGGGTCAGACACTACGTACCTGGCCAGAAAGGATGTCATAACAACAAACTGTTTGCTCTACCAATAATGGCTGTCTGCTGATTCTCTCTAGGTCACCCTTTACTCTGACAATGCTTGGCCTCCAATGTGTCACTTCATATGAAAATCCTTGCAGGCTTGTACCTGATTGAATGAGAGTGTATGTGTTGGAGGAAATGGTCAGGTGTCAAGAACTATCTGCATAGAATGCCCTGACTTAGCCCCTTTTCATTCAAGAAAAATCCTATTTGAGATCCCAAAAGAAGGTAACTCACCTGGAAATAGCATTTAAGATTCTGGTATCATCAATGTAAGAAAATAACTCCATCTAGTTCATGATAGTGCACTTGAATTTAGGATGATACATTACAAATAAGCTCACCACAACAAGCTTGTTATTTGTGGATTTCAAAGCTCTAGTTAGGCTTGCTCAGTAGCACAGAGCAATTCTGTGCCAGAGAAAAGGGTAACATCAGCTAAATCAGTCATTGTCGAACTGAACAGAAATTACTTTCCAATAATTCATATTGCTTATGCTTGCCTACCCATGCCAGGTATTAGGAAAATCAAGCTCCTGTACACAGCAGTAGTGCCCCAAGATTCCAAGTTGCACAGCAGAGAGGTATTTTCAAGTTATTCTTCTATCAGAAAGATGTTGTTTCTCCTTTCAACAAAAGTGGGTAATAATGTTTTCTACTCCTTGAAAAAGATTCCTTAACTTGAAATAAAAGACAATACTTTTGTTCCAAGCTGAACTTTCAAAGTATAACAAGTGCTTCTCTAATGATAGAAAGATAAGATTCTACATGAAGTTGAATTCGTTTTATGCTCTGTGTTTTTCTCTATTTACATATACATACACACCATTATTCTGCCTTGCTTACATCATTGTCTGTCAGAACGCAGTTTATGAGAACAAATAATCTACTCATCAGTCTAGCTGACAGACCTTTAAAGAAATTCAGCATTTGTCTCAAATAAGTCTTAACAGAATAACACAAAACAAAATATTCCATATAGTTCAAATGAACGAAACCTTTCTATACAAGCTGTCCTTCAGTAACTAGATATACCTATGGTTGGGGTGAGATCAGTAGATCTTGTGGCTTTTTCTTAAACATCTCTAGTTGTTTATTAACTCAAGTATTAAGTAATTAAAACAATCCTTGTGGCACTATGCCTAGAGGCATCTTCCAGGGAGACTGAAAGAGGCCCATCTTAAAGGATGCATTTGATTGCCTCATCTTCTGTCAGTATACCAACAAAGCTGCTCATAACAGTTAAACTATTTCAGATAAGGTTTTGTGTCTTCAAATTATTTAGGGATCATGTGTGGAACTGTTGCACTTTAAAAAAAAAAATATTAACTCTCTTGAAGTAGAAGCATGGATGTGAAAACGCATTGGTAGCAGACAATAGAAAAAAAAAACCACAACAAAACAATACTACTGTGTTTTATTTATTTCAATCATTGTTTTTCTATTTTAATCTGATGTCTTGAAAAGTGTCCCACTTGGAGAAGAGTGTGGAAAAAACATCTATCTTTAGAAAGCTGTCTAATCTTAACCAGACAAATTTAAACAACTGCTATAAGGAAATAACTAAGTATCACTAAAAGAAAGGATTGCGGCTTTAGTTATTACATATTTTCCGACTCGGCCGTGTTTGTATTTTATACCCCTTTAGATTTTGGTAAGCATGAAATGTCTGCGTTTTGAAAGATTACAATGCCTGTTATTTTTCAGTAACTAGTATGTATTGTAGTACTGGCTAATCTTAGCTTTTTGGCATATGAGCTAATACAGGTGAAGATTTTCAAAAGATCTTAAGGTACTTAGATTAATACCTAAATCACTTGAAAATGGGACTTAATATTCTACATCCTATTGCAAACCGATGAAACTTCAGGTCACAATTCATGTAGGGCTTTGAAAACTGTATTGAAAACTTAATTTCTGACCTATCTGTAAATCAAGCGTGCAGTAGGAAAAAATCAACGTGCCTCATCAGAATTCCTAGTAAGAGGATTGCACAGGACGTATTTGTCAGTGTCAGCTATCTGTAACGAATGAAAGGACACTTGCATCTGGCTTTCTATTCTGATTGTGAAAGTCCCTGTGCTCTGGTATTGTTCTTAGCATGTTAACCTGATTATTGCCATAGCGATACTGTGTTACGTCACAGGAAGGTGCATTAGCTGGATCTCTTCTTCATTTTCCTGTTTGCCCAAGGTTTACATTGTAATTGCTGTAAAATCTAGTTTGCTGTCCTAACTAATTTTGCATGCTCTCCGAAATACCCAAAGCAGTAGGTTAAAAGCATGTTGCAGGAATGCTGGCGTCCTTTTGCCATGTGCCATTACAGCTGATGGAAGGGTCTGGTTGGTTTGTGATGTTCAGCTCTTTCTTCAAGCTTTGAACTATTCTTCTTCTTTTTACCTAGTAATGAAAGGAAAACATAAAAGGAGATTTTTTTGTCTGCTGCTCTTCCAGGATTATTATTAAGGGCCAATGTTTGAACTGATCTCTCACATGTCAGAATCTAAAACGCTCCCAGGTCAGACCCTGCCCTGCCTGCTTGCAGCCCACTCAGCTGCAGAGATCCTCAGGAGTTCCCCAGGCATCGAGCACAGGAACAGCACAGCAGTGGCAGGCCTGAGACAGCCCTGTGCTTCCCAATCACATAGCCACGGTCTAATCGACTACCATTTAGATGGAGTTTGTACAAATTTCTTTTAAAATTAATCCTTAGTAGGAGGAACGCCATTTATTGAACATGGGCCCGTGCTACTTTCTCAAGCATCGGCTTCCAGAAGACGCTCTGCATTGCATTGCGGTTCCACTCTTGGTACAGTGCTGCCATCGCTAATGTTTGCTGGCTCACAGCAGGCTCACTCGGAAGAGTCTGCCAGCCCAGTAATGACCGGTGGGAGGGAAGGATGGAGCTGAAAGAAGAAACGCGTTCTCGCTATCCAGCTTACTAATTTTGTTGATGTACCCTACAACTGATGCAAATTAATATACTTTAAATAGAGGAAGAAAAATACCAGGTGGAGCTGTGGAGAATCCAAATCTGTCTAGTCTCAGGCATGCATATTGGACAATAATCCTATAATGCCCTAGGTGATAACAGAGAACAGTGCAATGCACATCTAATGTGGATTTTCTTTGTGCTATACCTTGCAAATGAGTTCTTTTTAGACAGGGAAACGTAGCTGAACAACATAAACACTCTGCAGGGTAGGGAAAGTAGTGTCACTCCGTGGCCCAGGTGCGACCTCTGTGGTGGGAACACTCCAAATTTGTCCCAGAACTGGTTTCAGCTGCCTGATCCTTGTTACTGCTGCTTGAGATTTCAGCTGTCTAACCTTTAAAAATGACTCCATCTCCCTCTGCTTTTGCCACCTTATCCTAAATAGCCACAAATTATAATAAGGCCACCAGTAATCATCTGCAGAAAAGAGTAATTGAAAACAGCTGTTTGAAGTTTTTAAAGATGTTGACAACTGAATACATGGTGGACTACTGTGAAAGCAGATTGTAACAGCAGTATTCAAAAGTAATGTGGATTTGCTTAAAACAGGGACTAGTATATCTATAGTTCCAGTGACAGGAGATAGGCATATCTCCTCTTATATCTCTGTGTGGGTGCATATTCTCTGACACACTTCTAGGCGCACCCAAGCGCTTATTTCAGTGTAGAGTTCAGAAACTATATGGAACTTAGAAAAACAGAATGTAGCTATAAAACAACTAAATCTGCTTAGCTTTTTGCATTGTTTTATTTGTCTTCCTGGAAGCTTTTTTAACAGCATACAAATCATGATCTCTATTCATAGTTTAGCTGTTGAAATACTTAGGTGAATGCACTGATGATTGATGGGTGCACAGAAAAACCAGCAGCTTTCTGCATTTTGCTTTTCTGCTACTGTGGTTCATAAATTAAACAGATGAAAGCTTAGTGAGAATCTGCTCTCAGTACTGGATGGTGTTTCAGGGTTCCTTTATTTAGAAGGCCTGCTGAGTACCACATGAAATACAGTGTAAATATCTGATATTATGAAGGAAGATTGCCTTTTTCACAAAGTCTATGTATCCACATCACATTACTGATTTTTATTTTTTTTCGAGGCAAAACAGGAGAGTGAGAAATTATTAATTGTGGTTGGGGACTGCTTTGATTTTTTCACTATAGAGAAAGGGAAATGTTCTGTATTCTTTTGACTGTGCTGAAAAATAATCTGTTTTCAGTACTATTGACACTTAAAGATACACGTGGCTTTAGTCATTTTCTGGCACTGAGAGACTGAAGATTTTAGTTCTGAGGAGCATAGTTTGGATCCTCTTTAATTAACTTAGATTCAGATCGTAAAGGCTAAAAGTAGTAATGGAGATGACTGATACTTCATCCTTTTGGATTTTTTTTTTGTTTTTGTCAATTTCTTGTGAGCAATTCCACAGTGAAAGACTCTGTTTTGTGGTTCCCAGATCTCCTACTTGCTTAACTGCTTGTTTAACTTGGTTAGCTGCTCTTTTACCTCTCTTTTTCTTTGTTTGGTGTCTAGCTCCTGATACTATCTTCAGATCAAAAAATCTGCTGCTGAGACAGGCTGTTACACGTGGAAGTATTGATTTATATCAACGATTCTAATTAACAGTCTTCCATTAACTGCACATCCCCTTACATAGTGGTTTTAGTACGAATGGGAAGGGTACCAAATGATTGGTTTGTTCAGGTGTCTCAATCCCCATTGCTGGCTTCTTTGACACAGCAGCATGCTGCCTGTGTTGTGAGCATCATTTTAATGTGCTAAAATGACACGGCAAAAGTGGAAGGTTAGTGAATCAACTGCAGGAAAGAGAAGATAGCCTTGAAAGTTCTGCAAGATAAGTTCATGGGTAGAGTTCACGCTGTGTTTGGCTACATCTTAGAACTAAAAGGTGGGAAGACTAAAGTCTTGTCTTTGCTCTAATGCTGATGCTTCGAAAAAACACGCAGTCAACCTAACCTGTTGTAGAACTGGTACTGCAATAGTCATATTCCAGACCCTGTGAACTGGTTAAAAGGTTGTACTGTGCTCTGATGAGCTCTGAAAAAGGAGAGCAAGTGTTAATGAAGACTTCTTCCCCACTTGTTTCTTATCCTATATCTCTTCACCAGCAGAGGAAAGTGTGGGATTACAGTCATTTTAAAGGCAAGCCTCCCAGTTTCAGCCACCACAGATGCTATTTCTGCACTGCTGCCTAGGGTATATTGTAAAAATACTGATGGGAATGTAAGCGATTGCTGGCTTGCTGTAGCAGGCAGGAGGATTCCACAAATTCGCATCGTCCCTGTGGTACATTGGAGATACTTCTATAAATTCAGTAATGTAGCTATGATTATTCTTCTCCTCGCCTCTCAATTAACCAGTACTGCACATATTGTTCCCTGTCAAATATCTTATTTTGTCAGATGCCAGAGAGCAGTGTTGTTCTCTTTGCAAATTGCTGGTTTGATTTCTGGCAGTACTTGATTGCTTTAAAATGTGCTTTCTACATCCATTTTCCTCAATAGTTAATTAACTGGAGAGAAGGACTGAAATGAGGTTTCAGTTAAGTAGGTGTTTCACTTTTGTCCCCACTAGCTCACTCATTTACTTCCTCTAGCTCACTCAAGTAGTCTCAGAGACTCTATCTTCCATTTGCAAGAAATTTTGCAGTCCAGATTATCGCTCTTACAGCTGAATCCTCCTGAAAAACGCATCCTGTGCTGGGAAGAAGCATAGAGGCAAGACGGCAGAAGAGGTGGTGAAAACCAGTCCAATATCAAACCAAAACTGCAGTGAGTGTAGCTAAGCAAAACACAACCGGTCATTTGAGAAGACTGTTCAGCCAGCCACGGCAAAAAGCCACGTGCCTGAGAGAGTGCTGCAGTAACAGCACGAGAGTTGAGTTAGTCAGGAGTCCCAACATAAGACACAGGAACAGTCTTGTTAACTTTGCAGTGAAGAGTTTAGTGTTAACATTGCAAATGCAGTTTCCATCTACACTAAATAACAAAGTTAGAAGCAAGCACAGCTTTACCAGATTGCAGCTATTACAGCACTAGCAATGCTTGAGCAATAGTTGGGGTACTTCTGTGCCTGCACAGGAATGTCTTTAGGCATCTACAGTGCAGGTAACTGCTTGAAAGCACTTGGCTGTCACCTTTATCCCCCTTCTCTTCGTGTCATCTGTTCTGTGATAAATGCCCATGGGAAGGTAAGAATCTGCATGCAGTAAGCTACCATGGAGCAGCAGCTCCACAAAACATGTTGCATAAGGTAGCAGCAAATTTACCTTTTCTTTGTAAAAATAATGTGGAAGACTGCTACTGAACCATAGCTCAGGACTCCATATAGTCTAAGGTTATGCCTACCATGTCCACAGGTTTCTCAGAGGTAAGACACCAGCTTGAAGTTCCAGAATTCACTGGAGCAAACTAGGCTTTTTTTTTTTTTGTATGTTTTCTTGTGACCCCATGTGTTTATCTATTTCAGCCTTACAAAAAGCCAAGACTATTTGAGCTAAATACATCAGTGATCCAGTACAGTCGTAATGGGAGAAGTGAAAATGGTGATGAACTACATAGGCTGCAGTTTGGATTCGAACTAGTTATTAAGCAGTCAAAGAGTTCACCTATCTTGAAAAATGTAAGAGTAGATTCTGAATGGCAGATAATGGCAGAATGGACTGAGAGCGCCTGACCAGTGCGGTTTTACTTGCTCAAGACTGAGAAAATTATTAATATTACAGTAAGAATGAATCGAGTGGAAAATGGATTATGGGTTAACCAATTAGGATTACTAGAGCATCTCCATGGAATTTTGCTTTATTAAGAGATAATAATCATGATGGCCTCTTTTTCATCTCTGGAAGAAGACCTGTGGGTATTCATGACACAAAATGGAGTCTAGACGCTGTCATGTAAAAAGGGAAAAAGGATGGGTGGAGTTAAAAGCTGTTCAGCACATTCTGAGGAACTTACTGGGAAAATCTTAAAACTCGAGTTCAATTTGAAGGTCATTACTATGTGCATTCAATCTTAAGCGCTTTAAGAGAAAATGAGTTGTTCTAGTTGAAACATATTAAAGATAATCCACTCTCCATGAGCTGGAAACGCATAATGTCCAGTGCTCCAAAAGGAATCACTTTTCTAGCTCAGCATACTGGTGTTCAGAAAAAATCCAAACTCCTTGTGATAGAGATCCAACGGATTTTTCTGTGCTCAGGCTTTGTTAAACTGATTTGCAGTCTTAAATGTCAAGGGATTCCTTTTGAGAAGTTTATGGCCTTGACAGACATTAAGAAATGCCCAAGAACAGTGAAAACAGCGACTTTAAAACGTCCTCCATAGCTCTAAAGTGATTCTTATAATGATTTCTGAACTAAGCTAAAAGTTATTAAAACCTATCCACAAGGCTGCTCTTTGTAAATACTATATTTTATATGTTCTGTGTTCTGTTTTGCTGAGTTGACTGCTAAAGTGAACCTTCAACAAAAGGCAAAAATCCAGTACGGCAGCCACGGTTATGGAAGGCTGAGGACTGAAAGCTTGTGGTGAGACCTGCACAGTGCTGAGCCAGCAGATTTGATCCTGTGTTTTAACTACATGAGTGTCACCTTTTCCTTTCTCTTCCCCTCTAGATCTAATTTTGGAGCTTGCTGACATATAACTAAAGCATGGTCTGGGTTAAGCTTGGTTTCAGTGGCTAAAGTAATCAAGGCTGACAGCTATGAAGGTGTGAAGATTCTATTGTGTGTGTGTTCTGTGGTTGTGAGATGGACCATGTTTACGTGATACTCATCCGTTTATATTTTCCAATTGTCTCCATGTATGGAAACTCTGGTTTACATAGGCAGATACCTGTGTACTTGAAGAAATTGGTATTTGCCACTGCACACACACCACTGAATATGCATATGAAATGGGAAGAACTGGAGCAACATTTCAGTATACTCAGCTATGCAGTATCATACTGCCAGAGAAGGCAGTAGAATGAGTACGTCTAGTTGAAACTTCAGAAGAAATTTAAGAAATTGAAATGAAACTATTCACGCTGGAATTTCTAAAAACATTAGCCATGCCACTTTGCCAAAATAGAAGATTCCTACTTTAAGTCCCAGGCAGAAAAGAACTTGTTTCACAGGACATTTCCCCTTCTGCCCATGATGGGGCCATTGGGTCAGTACTGGTTTGGAAGAAAGTTTCCACATACCAGATCACTGACATTTTCTGTCGTGAGAAGAATAAACTTGGGTCCTGTGCTCATCTCAGAGCAGTCATTTTCATTTTTACTGGTTTACTTTTAAAACTTTCCCATGTGCAGTATCTAATTATGGTACATTACAAAAATCTGTATTTAAATGGTAACAGTGCACAGTGCTGAAAGGGACCATTGGTAAATTGCTTATTCACTTTGATGATTAAGCCAGTAATTATTGCATTAGCATCCTAAACCACACTTGCCTGCTGATTTATCTCCTCCAAAGGCAATCCCATGAGATGTCATAGGCTAAGTAGAAAGGGTATGGCACTTGAGGAAGGGAAGGGCAAAGAACGTGGTGGAGATAGTGCCAAGGATTAAGCGGAGGTTGCTTTCTCCCGCGTCTGCATCAGCGTGACTCAGGATAGTGCTGGGGTGTGGTACATCAAAAATGGCTTAGAAATGTAAAAATAGACCTTTCTGCTACTGGCTGTGAAAGACCTTATGACGCTTCCTGCCAGGTCTTATCACTGAGGCTATACTCGCCCAGTAATCAAAGCAAATAATTTTATTTGGCTGAGTAGGATGGCCTTTCAGCTTCCACACCGCTGCTGCGTTCAGCTGCCTATGCTATTCTGTGTTCCTGTCCTGAAATGTTTGGTAACACTGCTGGATGCCATTTCTCAGCTGTCTTCCACCTCCCCCTCACCTGAGGTAAATCTTTACACTGCATTTTTTGGAGAATGAACGCTTTATGATCCTCCTAAAAGCAAAGGCATAAAACAAGTGTAAGATACTACTTTGTGTTTTCAGGAGATTTTGGCTTTATATGATAAAGTTCCAGGAAATAAGTTACTTGGAACAGTTTGCTCACTGGAAGACAGATGGGCACCGGAACCCGCACCCCTGCAGGGGCTGTGTTAGTTTCCCATCAATTTCCTGAAATGATGCACTTACAGACCCATTTCAGTGGCTATTTCAAGCCCAGGAGTGACATTTTTTCCACTGTCCTGGATTCTAAGAGCTACTCTTGTACCTGTGCCTCTTAGCAATAACCAGCATTTTTTTTCTTTTTATGGAAATATTTTTCATGGAATTGATGGCTTCTTGAATTGTATCTGAGTTTTGGTTTTGAGACTGCTATTCTGCAGCTGAAACATCATCCTTGCACTTCTAAAGGTATAAAACTGCCTGATGTTGGTTTTGAGCAAGTGGCTTGATTAAAAAGAACTTTTACAAGCTTTCCTGAGTGGAGACCATTTCATTGCTAGAGAAAATGGGGGAACCTGTTCACTCTGGAAATTTGTTAGAAAAACTCTCCAGTTTCTTAATAAGTGTGCTAGAAAAAAATTATAGTTCTAAAACATAAAGGAATGTTTGAGCCTCCACGTCTGGGTAGGTGAAAAGCACCCTCAGCTGAAGATTCTAAGCAGACCACAGACTGCAGTCTGCAGAGGTAGTAAAACAGTGTGAATAGCAGAAATAAATCTTGGTGGGAGGAGTGGTGCATGCTTTCTCCTGGGCACACTATTTGAAACTGCATGTTCTAAAGCAAAGAAAATTGCTCCTCAGACATACCTTGATGAACCAGATTGCAAATTGCCTTGCGCTGAAGTCCAGTGAAAGAACTGCCCTCTGTGCCCCCACTTTCCATCAATAACTATACCATGTAGGTATGTAGAGAATAACATCAAGGAGGAAGATGCTAGTTGTTTCAAAAGGCTCTTGTGTCTGAGGCACTGTCCTTTCCTCCATGTATGTTTTTCATATATTCTTTCTTCACTGTCTCCTTCCCTGCTATGCAGTTACCATCTTTTTTTTTTTCTAACGGAATTAGGCAATTAATTGCTTTCTTCTACTCCTCAGTCCCCAGATAACATCCCATTGAGTGCATATCCTTCTCCCTGGAAGAGCAACGGTGCTACTTTTTCCCAAAGCTGGAGAAGAGGCTAAAAGTACTACAGTTACAAATTCCCTGGTAAGTGGTGGGGATTGCTTGGCTGACGCACGACCAAACATGGACTTGCCTCAACATTGGATTGCCTGAACTGACGGTAGACCTGTTGTTTTAGGGAACAGATCTCAGACACCGTGCTGGAGTAAGGAGGGAGGCATTGGTTTTGTATAGCAAGTACACAGAACAGCAGAGCCCAGGGAAGCAAGTACTCAAATAACAAGTTGGCAGGCATCCAGCATGGGTAAAAAAACACTGCAAAGACCTTGACAGATGTTTCCATCTTCTTATTTTGGCTGTCTGGTCCAGAAAACAGTGATAGTGAATGAAAAAAGTTTGGTTTGTAGACAAGAAACTTAAAAAGAAAAACATATTTTTGTAGGGCAAAAAGTCCACTCACTATGGAATTCCTTTCCATCCACTGGCTGATTTACTTTTAAAAGTCTCAAAGCAATTCAGCTTCTATTACTTCTTTTGTGGGAACTGTGCCTGTTCTAATAAATGTCATTGCCCACAAGCTTCTCCTGGTATAGGTTATGCTTACACTTCTCATTTAATCTTTCCAAAGAATGCTTCTTTCTCCTGCGCATGCTACATCCTTCTAATATGTAGAGGCAGTTTTGATCTTTTTCCTTTCATCGGTGCATGACTAAACATGCAAATATGTGTTTTAAAAAAAATCTTTCAAATCTGTTCTCTGCCAATTAATTTTACTCGTCTTTTCTGAGTTTCTTCAAAGTCTTCAGTTGATATTTCTGCTGAGGAAAACACCAGGCTTAAGCTCTATTCAGGTGCAGAACCTTACATTGCTAGATATCAAATATGTCACAACAGGATATAGTCAAAATCCACTACTGTTTACAAACTCATCTTTCTGGAAGTGCTGGAAGCCTTCTGGAAGGAGGAATCAAGTACCTTCAGTCTCCTATTAAAGGATTCTCAGCTCTGTCTCTAAGGCACTCAGACCCTTGCAGTTGACCTTAGAAATATGCTCGTCATTCTCTAGTCAGATGTAAATTACATATCCTCTCAAATTGAGGTTCTGTTGCTGATTTTCCGCCCCCCCCCCAAAACTGACTTAAAATTCACTAATTTCAGCTCGAATCATTCCTCAAACACTCTTGCTACCTACTGATTGTCACTCAGACCAGCATCTAAACAGATACCAAAACACCATCTCTCTCCTAATCATGGCACTTTGAAAGACAAAATAACCGTCTGCATTCTAATTATTTTATAATTCCTTTGATTGTTATTTATTCATTGTGCAAAGCATATGCATAACTCCCACATACCTAGTGCTGAAGAAAGTACAATGCTAAATGGCAGCATTACAAATTTCCAGAAACAAATAAGGAAAGGTAGCCCATTTAAAAGCCACACTATGCCAGTTCCTCAGAAATACTCCCCCCTGGATCTGCTGCAGCAATATGAGCTTTAGAATGCAAAGTCCAAACCCCTGATCCTCTGGATCATCAGACTGAATGAAATGCCTTCTTGCAGAGAGGCCCTTAAAGTCAGATCCAGAGGAGGACTCAAGCATCAAATCCCTCTCAAGGCTAGAATCAGCAGCCTCGCTCCCTGCAGGACATGGGAGCAGTGTGGGACGAAAGAGCCCCATGACCCAAGCCCTGTGTGCCAGGCAGGGACCCTCCGACAAGCAGTTGGCAAGCAATGCAAGGGGAAGACTGTGACAAAGCTCTTGCACCCTCTGTGGAGCTCAGAGTTCTGCACCAGTCCCCTAGGAATGTGTTTTTCTTTCCTTTTTTTTTTTTTTTTCTTTACTACAGAGACTGTAAAGAAGAAAGAATTTATATTTCACGGTTATTGGGAAGGAGGAAAACTTAGTGACTTTTAAATGAGTGCGGCAGCCTCAGCTTATAGTGCTAGTGTCTCCCACTTCGCTCCTACTACCTAACCTAGAGGAAACAGTTCAAAAGCCCAGTTGAGCCACCTGCTCATGAGATGTGGTATTGGATTTGGGTCTCCTCAGTCTGGGGAAGGCATTGGAATCTTCCTACCCCCATTTCATGGGCAAATGCTGCAACCAGTTTGGGATAACAGCAAAGGTAACGACGACACCACTAATACCGTCTTCTCTGTGAATGACTTTTAAAAGGAAAACAGTGTGTTCTTTCCAGTTTTTCAAAGAGCAGTTATAAGCCCTGCTCTCAGGAGAGGGCTCTAAGATCTGGATTAAAACAGGCAGAGCTGCTTTCGCTCATCCTAGGTAAGATGCCAGACTTGCAGAGGAGAAAGACAGGACTGTGGCCGTGTATCCGTGCCTGGCATTTCCTATTGTCTCTGTACAGGCCACTTGCCTCTCAGCATGTGAGATTTTCAGATAAGCGTTTTGAGGTGTCTAATTCTCAGCAGGCACCACATGGAAAGCCTTGATGTTGAACTTAAGAGTTTTATATTCTGCTCTGGTGACCAAACTCCTAAAAGCAAGCTATTAAAAAACAAGGTCTTCTTACTGGATATAGTCACCGCCTACAAGTCTCTCTTGCTGGTCTACTCCAGAAGATAGCAGTCACAGCAAAAAAGTGCAGCAAGCAACAAAAAGTCTTTGTAAACAAGTTTTATGTAATTAAAGCCATTCTGCATGCTAAGTACATTATCTGTCTTTTAGAAACCTTATTAGACTAATAAACAGAAATGTACAGAAAAATCTCTCTTTACCAGTCTTCCATGGAAATGTTTGCTGCTGCACTTTTTTGCTGTGACAGCTGTTTTCTGGAGTAGACCAGCAGTAGCTTCTCCTTGCCTCGTATTTAAATTGCGTAGCAGTCGATCTGCCATAAATTGTTGCTCAGCATTGATGTACAACATTTCTACTGGAGATGACAAGAGTATTTAATAATGGACGTTTTTTGCTCACCTCATCAAGGTTATGCCTCTTACTTTTAATGTGCATTTGAAATACATCTTCCAAGGCCCTTAAAAAAAGAATAAAAAGGACCATCAGTGCAAAAAAAAAGACTGTTCAAAGGCCAGATACTTCCAAATGAAAAATACCACTCAGCCTGTCTTTCAGATCACTTAAAATGCATCCCAACTTTTCGCTTTTGCTCCATTCCCTCCCTGTCCCCACCGTAGCTGTAAGTGAATTTAAAAGATAAAATCTTAAACATTTTAAGGTTGTTGAATATTCTCATTCCAAGTGCATGCAGTTTGGCAGGAACTCTGATGGGGAAAGTCTTTCATGTATGTAATTGCAGTTTCTTCTTCCATATTTAATACAAATACCTCATATTGGTGCTCCCCATTGCAACGTAGTCGTCCCCCTCTGTATTTTGGTGAGGCCTCAGTCTCTGTTGCTACTGTCAAGTACTGTCCCACCACATTAACTGGGTGAAACTGCTGAGGGTACTGGGGTGCTGGGCAGTACTCCAAGCAGCTTCCTAGATTCATTTATAGCTGTAGTTCCTTTGTCTAAGATACTGTATTACTCAAAGGGAACTTTTGACCTGCTTCTAGCCCAACACTTTTTAGACCTCTGAAGGTCATTTGCATGGTCTCTTTGTTCTTGGGCCTCCTTTTTAGTAACTTTTAAGGGAAACACTGAAGGTTGAACTTTCACAGCCATAGTTTTGTTAACTAGGTGTAGTAGAGAAAGAGAGATGCCTTCAGAAAGTGCTCTCAGTATTTTTCTTGATGGCTGTGACCAGCTGCAAGCAAAAGATGTGCTCATGAGTATCAGTACGAATAAAGACCTAACTGACTAGGGAAATAAGGTCTCTAAGTTCCACAATCATAATTCAGTTAAATCTAACCTAATGGTTGCATTTTCAGACAATCATAAAAAATGAAAATATCTGCAATGACCTGGAGGGCTCAGCATATTTGAATTGGGAGGACATTTACAATTTTATCTATGGAGATAAACAAGTTGAGATTTTAAAATATGTGTCTATTATATTAAACCTGCAGCAGGTTAGCTGAGGTCATTAGTTGTGTCTTTTCTAGTCTGTCACAAAATCTATTTAGAAATTCAACTTTTGATTTAAAAGGAAAAGCCACTACTGTTTATTCACTTCTATTCTGCAGAGAAATTAAGGTCTGTTATTAGAGGCTACCCAAGAAAACAATGGATGATTTTTTATGTATTTGCAGTAACATTCATTTTTGAGGGAAGAGTACACAGCATCTAAACAACCTCCATCTACATTCCACAGAGAGGTCCATTCACCCTACAAGCCTGAGTACGGACACCCTGCTGCCCCACAATGTTCGGAGTTGGGCTCAGTGCAGAGCACACACACGATCTCTGCTGCTGTCACATCATGCAGGTACAAGTTTCTGCTCTCTCATTTGGTTTTCACTATCTACAGAAAAAAAAAAAAATTATTTTCTGAAGGATACTAAGCCTCCTGTTAATATGAGGGCTGCCACACCGTAGCTTTTTGAGGCTTTATTTTTTTTTAATGTTATCTTCTTTTTAACTGTATGTATGGTCAGGCATGATACTTAGCAACCTTTTCAATGTGTGGTGAGTTGGTATTTTTCAAATCTACTACTGCTCCTCTCAGTGTAACCAGAAAATTAACTTCTAATTTGGGCCTTGAAGTTTGTCTGAAAATTGCTATACCTAGAAGGAAGGACGAGAACTCTTACCTTTAACTGATCATTCAGAACACAAACTAACCACTTGTGTTAACGACCGCTTCAGAAAAATATATTTAAAAGAGCCTTAGGGATTTTAACTGAAATCCTCTAGACTGCAAGGGAAATATCTTGGTTTGGTGTCAGACTGAGTTTGATTGATTTCAAGGGGTTAGCACCTCTCCAGCATCAAAGCACAACACTTGCCAGAGACCAAGATCTTAAACATTGGGGTTTAAATCCTCTATCAAAGGAAGAGCTGCTCCCTTTTAAGACGCAGGCCAGGAAATGGCATAGAAAAGGAGCACACAACATTGTCTCTTTTAGCAGGCCTACAAACAGACCTGTGGTTTATCGTAGCTCTCTAAATATTAGAAATGTGATAGATTTCTAGGAGAAATGGGAGTGCGAGGTGGGGGGTGTGTGTGTGACAGGATGTCACATGCAGAACATGAAACCAGAAAAGGATGCTGCAGTTAGACACCAGGAGCACTGGATGCATTTGGCTCTAGCCCTTATGTGTGGATCATTAACTCGATAGCACATACATCCTAAAGAAAGCAATTATTGCATTTATTTATTTTGCTCTTATATGAGGGAGGAAGAACTCTAAATACAAAATCTTTTGCTGTGATGCACTTTGCTAGGGAAGACTCATTGTAGCTCCATGGCTTGCCAGCTCAGGATTGACTGGGAACCAGAATGAGACTGTTATAACAATAATGTCTATCACCATACTATATAAGGGCATGAGCTTGAGAACAGGGTCAGAGAACATAATGTTTCCGTGTTTCTACTAGAAGTCACTGGGAAATAGGAGGCTGGCTGAAAATATTTTCTGTTCAGCTGCTCAGTTTAAATCAGGACTCCTGTAAAGTGCAGTCACCAAAGTATTCATTAAATTAACTGATTTCAAGTTTCCTTTTAATCTCATTAAACCCACCAATTCTTTACACTGAATAATTGGTCAAAATTTTGTTACTCAAAGGAATAAATAAGAAATACAAAGCACTTACTCTTTGTGATAACAATTTCTAATCAAAATATCATTTGTAAGATCTTGAAGAAAACGAAGATACTCTTCTCTGTACAAATAGACAAGCTGTCAGCATCTTTCTTGAACATACACTGAATACAAATAAGGTTTACAATACCATCCAAAGAGGTAGCAGTTTTAGAGTAATTAAACTAGAAGTCAAATAAACAATTTTGCAAACATATTCAAAAGTGATGAATCTATTTACTAGTCTGCATTTTTTTACTATCCAGGTTTATACTTTTAAAAATGACTGATTTTCACAGCTCTGTTGGTCAACTTCCTAATTACTTTAATCCATTAATTTAATTAATCAAGAATATCCATACCTGTTGTGAATAATCAGTTAAAAAAAATAGTTCCAATATACAACGTGTAGGTATCAGAAAATAAATTGTTAATAAAATTGTTTATTTATTTATTATTTACTTATTCTTAACAAATTTAGTTGCCTACAGTAAGAGGGGACTGGCTGGCATGATTCAGAAAATCTCTTCCAACTTTCTGATCCCACACTTCCCAAGCAAGCAGCTGAATGCTGGATCCCTAATAGAGACCCTTCTATTCACCACATACAGCCATTGATAACCGGGTCTTGTGCAAGTTTTTCAATTTTTCACTAGATTCTTACTTTAACATTTTGATATAAAACTTAGAAACAGTTAAAAGGGACAAACAAATATTTAACTTACTTTTCTTCAAGTTGTGAACCTGGAGAAAGTGGCATTTCAGAATCAGGAATCCATAATTCATGGTTCTGCCACAAACAAGTAAAGAGGACAAGTAGACTTTTTTAAAAACTATCTTTGTATTAACATTTTATATGCCCACTGAAAGCAGGGGGAAGTGATCTGATTTCGTAATATATCAAAATCACAACAACCTCATACTGAAGTGACAGGGCAGTTCACGTGAAATAAATGTCTTGAGTGTCACCCACTCATAGAAATAAAGGAAAAGTATTATTATTAGGTAGGTTTGTGTTAGCAGAAATGGAAACAGGCTTGTACAACCTGAGAAAAATGATACAAACGCTATGAAGCAAATCAGCAGTTCCGACAAATTAGAAAATATTTGCAGACCTCATTCAAGTATGACAGCTTTTTGTTTAAAAGGACATGCAAAATACATTTGTATCTTTGAAAGAAGACTTAGAAAACCAGATTGATATTGAAATTGTCTTTTGCTGGAGATTATCAAATGGGAATAGGAGCTTCTCTTGATAATGTTGCAAAATGAAGGTTTTGGTGGTTGGAACAGGGAATGGAATAGTCCCTCTATCATTCCTGTGGTGCCTTGGCTGAGCTGTATAAAAATTCAGCGCTGATTCTGTAAAGGGATGAGCAGGCCGAGAAATCTTACAAAACCTCTCTATCACGCACGGCTTTGGCTATTGTTAAGCATCCCTTATTTTTAAGAGCGCTAAAATTTACTAAATTAATCCCCCATTCATCTTAAAAATCCAGGTGACTAATGGAGCGCAACTTCCAGACAAAGTCTTGTATGGCATACTACAGTACTGACCACAGGCGGAGTGATTAGCACTTTGCCTGGATTCTTCTGGCCTCCGCGTTATTATTTGGATGTAAATCAATCAAAAGCTGAAATGACCGCTTGAAATGTTAAGAGTGCAGCAAGATGTCAGTCAAGTAAGAAAAAGCTCTGCTTTCAGAAGAACAGATTTGTGTTGGAAGACACTGTTTTTCACATCACGTAACACCTCATTTGCATTTCTCAGAGAGACCAGTTACTTTAGCTGTTCCGATTTTCTCCGCAGAAGTCTGTTGACCCTATCTAGCCACACATGCTAGATTTCTCAATTGCAATCTTAGTGACTTCTCACAGGACGATTTAATTTTTTTGGTTTTGTTCTTAATATACATGCACCAAAGCCAATGATTCCATTATTCATCTCATTGCCACACAACCAGGACAACTTTTGTCTAAGAACAGTGGGCTCCATTCTTTTTCTTTGTAACAAACTGGGTACACCAACCTCAACTGGCTGCTGAGAAGAATGATCTGAATGTGGTCTGTCACATGGATCTTCTAAAAATCTGAAAGTTTAAAAGTACAGTGAAAACCAGTCAAGCTTAAAATGATGTGTTTGAAAGGAAAATTACTGAACTTCTAGCACTGATGTATAAACAAATTGAGTAAGTACCTGTGCAGCTCTTTTTTCTTTTCATTGTTGACATCTGATGATTTAACTGATGGTCTGCCAGGGGAGGAGCTCTTTTTTTTGGGAGGAGGATTATAATACCTATGCTTTACAAGAAAAGATTGGTGTGATGTCTTTAAGATTTGAGGGGTAAAACACTGCTTCTTTTCTGTGAAGTAAATGGAATGTTTGTCAAGGAGGTCCCCAGAATATGTTTTATTAAAGGAGTTTTGAAATGCCTTCTTCCTGTTGTGACTGCCTATATGCATGTGAGACTGCAGAAATGGTGAAGCAGATGATCTGTCTGTCCTAGAGCTGTGAACAGGAGTCTGAGACAAAGCATGCTGAGCAGTATTTTGGATAGTCTTTCTTGCAGTAGGAGCTGGCATCAGGGTCCTTGAAGTGAGCTTCTGAAAAGATACAGAGGGGGGCTGCTCTCTCTTTCTCCTGGAACAGTTGTTCTGACCAGGCGTCAAATATAGGTGACAATTTTCCAACAACGACCACCTTGCCTGTAAGTTAAAGAACGAAATAACTGACAGCAAAATCTCAAAAGCAATTTGCTGAAGACAGTGTCTCCTACAAATTGATTCACACAGGAGGAATTTTAAGAAACTGTTTTCAAACTGTCTCAAGTGGTCTAAATTACTTGCTGAGTTTTGGGAACTACAGTTAGGAGTAAAGCCACCCTGCCACTGTGCTAGAGCTAGTGAACGAGTCCCTCTCCTAGTTTCTTTTTCCTTCTTTCTCTTTGCAAGGTTGAGGTTGCTAAAGACAAGTAGTCTTGGAAAATTACAGAAATTCCATTTTGCTTGTCAGGGCCCACAGTGGGAGAACATGAGATTTTTTCTTCCTTGGATGTTGTGCGTTCTCATCTATGGCACTGATGACTTCTTCAATGGCATCTTCTATTCTCTCTCCTTGTATGCCCATGCAGGTGTGAGCATGACTATCTCACAAGTTTGAAGTCAAACAGAACCACTGTTATCCTCATAAATACCATAGGTGAAATTGTGGCCTATGATTTTGATATTTCTCCCAGTGGGAGCAAGATCTTACAAATCAAAATAATGCACGTTTGAATTGGGTGACATTCTTTATAAACAGCATCATTGGTAATCTAGTGGTAAACCCAGTATAATTCTCAACAAATAGAAAGTTTTACAATCTAAATATAGTCTGATGAGGAATTTTTGCCCCAGAGACTCTGGACTATGGCAGAACGAAATGTTCTGCAAGACTTTGTCTACTGAGGTGAGGACCACTGGCCGAATTTGGTGAAGAACAGGCCTACTCACACTAGCGTGATGTTGTACAGTTTCTGGTATCTGGCAGGATATACAGAATTAGGATTAATTACTTTAGGGTCTTGCTTTTCCCAGTAAATACCATTCTGAAATTCAGAGGATACTGTACTAAGAAAATCATTGGGATTTAGTTCTCTTCAAGATACTGCGTATAGAAATCATCCTAATAAGAATGTTGCCACACACATCAGCAAATTATTTCAATTAATTCACTACATTTTTTTGCTGGGCACCCATGGGATATTTTATTAAAAATTCTAATTCCATTTGCCAAAGGAGCAAAGAGAATGCGTGTGGGTTTGTGAGTGGCATGTGCACATTCATGCTGTCGGTGCAGGGACACGTTTTAGTCATGCAAATGTAGTCATGACATGGGCACCTGTCATTGTAGGCCACGTAGGGATAGCAACAGTTAGATGCGAGGACAGCAGCCCGTTGGCAAAACTGAGAGTCAAATATTATCTCTGTTTGACTAGACTATAAAAATCCGCACTGAATAAACCTGCACTTAACTGCTGTGTTACAGGCACTCCCCAGCACTTCAGAGTACAGCTAACGAAGGGGAAACTGTTTCTTTCATGCAACTCAGTCCTACCTGCGTGACGGGTCCTACGCTGTCAGAATGTCACATACCTTCTGCTGGCTTGGAGAAATACTTCTGGAGTTGAACGGTGAGGCAGGAAGACCGTGTACAAGATCCTTCTTATATTTCTCAAGGGCTTGAATTAGTCTGTCTCTTTTCTGCTGATCCTTGTCTGTACATGTAAATATGTCAACACAACGCTTTCCAGTTTAATCAATGGTCAAGTCATAGAGTATTACTCTTTATTCTTCTTTTTGCCACTATTCTGTCTCCTCCTCTTAATACTAAGTAGCAGACAGAGAAGACAATGACTCTACTTTTTAAAACTGGTGCTTGCTGCTTCCGTGCTCAGCACACCTCGGAATTTGAAATAAGTGCAAGCCAGGACTCAGTTACATCACTCACACAGTAAGTAATGAGCTGCTGGAGGGATAACAGAGTATGGCAATGCTTTGTTTCCACCTCCTGTGCACTCTTTCCCCTATCCTAGACAGGAGCTGAGTCAATCAAGTAAGGATTCAAGCCCATGTACTAAGAGTTGAAAGACCAAAGTCAGGCTGTCACTGTAACGCCAAGAAAGTGCGCTTTCTGTATTGGTCAAACTCAGGCTGAGAAGAGTAGGGCGACACTTCTGCTAGCATCTCACACACAAAAAGGACAGAAACAGACATAGTCCTTTGGATCTTCAGACCTTACTGAAAATATGCAAGTGAGAGTAGGAATAAGAATGCTTATTCTTATAATAAGCATTATTGCTACATATCATATTATATATTTTTATATATTACATTATATATTAAGTATTGTAAAATAATAAGAATACATAGGAATAAGAAGGGGATATGAGTTATGCAAGACCACAGAGGCCCACAGGGGCATATTCACGGATAATGCAAAGCCTCTCAGAATTCACCATCTTTTGTCAGAAGCTTACTTCTAGTAATGCAAACAAGAATGATGCATGACCATTTTACCTGCCGTGTTCCTTCCAAGCATAGCTCTGAGAAAAGGGATATGAATTGTGATGTGCAACACCACCTTTCCCTTTGTAGATGGTGTTTAAAAAATACTAGCCCCAGCAGTTCTAGCTGAAACTAATGATTCGCACACAAAATACTGGTAAAGTCGGGTCCACTGAGGTCCCGCAAGCTGCATAAGGTTCTTCTGGGTTGAAAATGCAGCTCTGTCAGAATTTCCTTGCCCTGTGGAGCTCTGGCACATGGTGGCACATGCCAGCACTGCCAGGCAGGCCAGCAGAGAGATGTGCTCTGCTCCTTCACCTCCGGCTGCAGCTGCAGAGACTCCTCAAACAGGGAATTCTAGAGGGTTAGCAAGGCTTCAGGTGAGCTGGTGAAATGTGACTTCTGGTTGGGTGATGTTACTGTGAATAACACTGACTTATTCCTAACAAAATGCACGACTAGTTCTTGATTAGCTGAGGGTCCCCTTGCCCCCTTGCACTGCTGTTGTGCCAAAGTACTAGAATTTAGCTCGCAATTACCTGCACATTTTTTGCCAATAAGAAGCAACTCCTCCTCCTCTGCAGTGGTGTAATTGCAGCACGTCTCACTAGTAATGTGGCAGAACAATGCTTGAGACCTGGCAAAGCAGCACTTACTGCAGATTTTCTTTTGAGGGCGAAATGCATTGACCTGAATTTAGTATTGCACATTTCTGAATTAGCAGAAGGGTTACAGGGTTTTAGTTAGTCTTAAAGAAAGTAATATTTCTTGCAGAAGAGGAATAGCTGAGACTTATTGTTAGGGTTTTGGTTTTGTGTTTTTTTTTTTTTTTTAACACTTAGCTACTGCACTGAATGGTTGGCTCCTCTGAAGTTTGTGATGGCTTTTGTATGGGGCACACCATCTCACACAATCCCCCTGTGAGGTGGCCTCAAGGCTGTGGCCCGGTCATTGAAAAAAACAGATTTCACTAACAGCTAAAACCGATATATAGTCTCCTGAGACATATAATCTGGCTTTCCGGTCTTGCATAGACACGAGTTCATAGCATCATCCTATTAAGAAAAACATGTTGACAATGCTAAATCCTATTTGGATGACTGGGAAGCAGGATTATACAACTCACTGGAACAAATAACAAAATGTACTTGCTCAATCGCATTCACGCAGAGATTAATACCTTCCCCTTTTATCTAGGTTTGTACAGTGCCCAATCAAAGTACCCCCCAATTCTGATTAAAGCCTGCACTCTGCAGTCAAATGTAAAATAACAGACAAGGCAGCTTGCTGTAGTGTCTGTGCAACAGCGCTGCCAGTCAGGATACCTGGCTGCTTTCGTGGCAGTGCCAATGACCTCTGAGGCCTTGGGAAAAAGTGACGTCCGTGCCTCTCCGCTCTTCTGTGCGTGCCGTCCCTCTGTACGCGGGTGAGGCAGGACAACAACTGTCTACCTGAGGCATGGCTGAGTCTTTGGCAAGCCTTGCCAAGGACAAGAAAATAAAATGTTCCAGGTCAAAGAGCCACAGGTTTTTAACAGACTTTGTCTAGTATTTCACTGATATTTTTACTATAAATACAGGTTATAAATATGCCATGTGGCATTAAGCCTATTCAAACAAGTACTACTCCACTGCATCAGAATTTTATGTTTTGTTTAGTTAGCAAAAGCTCCTGGGCCAGAATGTCTCACAGCAATTCTCCTTCCCCTTCCCTAACAGTCGCCAGGTTTCACTGCCCAGACTGTCGGGTTTTGTATATGCCTCGGCCACGTGAGACAGACGGAGAGGTCCTGCAGCGCATCCTGGTTTGCCGACATGTCTGCTGAGGGATTTACTTGCCTCTCCACCTTCTAGCCCTGCTATCTCCGGTTTCTCTGTCCTCGCTACGATTTTTTCTCATTCACCTTTTTCCCTACGCCCCTTCTCATGATTCCAGGGCTGCTGAGTCTCGCCGGCTCCCAGCGCCCATCAGCTGCCAGCAGTGCTCCAGGCTGCTTCCTTTCAAAGCCTCTCCCCTCCTACACTTCTCTTCCCAAAATGACCTCACCCCGTGGTGACCTGGCATGCTCCCCAGATGCATGAATGGAGGGGCTAAGAGTGGAAGTCATTCTTCGGTTTTCAGGTCACATTTTTGGCTTTCACATGTACTCCTTACAGTTCTGTTTGAAAGTCAGCTGTGACCGTGCCACACCGAGGAGGCTGGCCCAGGCACATGGAGCGCTCCTCGGCAAGAGCTACATCAGGAGAAAAGGATCACCTGCCCATTCTGCCTTTCTCCAAATACTTTTTAATAACAACTAGTAATGACCAAGAATGAAAAAGACAATAACATGCACACATTGTATCCCAAATGATGGGTGTTTGGGTTTTTTTTCTTTTTCTTTTAGAAAAGCAAAAATTAGACATCCCTTGCCTTCTGATCTCATGTCCTAGCTGAACTGTTTAAGAACTGGCTGTAGTTTATGGTTAAAACCATAACTGGGAATAATTAATTGGGGGGACACATACAAGGTTTCACCAATAGAAGCATATAATGATTCAGCGTGTCACCTGAATCCTCTCAGGACTAGACTATTTTTATTCCTGCAGCAGCCAGTACCTCTCGACTACTTTTTTGCTGCTTCCCAGGGAATAGAATCATATGTTACGGCCAGCACAGCAGTTATTTAGGCAAATGTATTCAATGCCCTTTCCGTTAAGCTCATTTATTTGCTAATTTATCATCCTTCCTACTGTGGCAAGTGTTAATTTATCAGTGCTATTGTACAATTTCACTGGTACTTGTACTGGTATCTGGTACTTGTCAATGCAACAAAAGTACAGGAAATAAAAGCGATTTAGTTGAAATCTGGTCCTTTGAAAAACACAGGAAGACTCAGATACTGTAACCCCCACTCTGTTTCCCTGGCAGTTCTTGTTGCTAGCCAGTTAATAAAACATCTTGTCTCTCCTTTGCTGCTGTGTGAAGGGCCTGTGTACAAAATGAACGGACACAAACTTCCTTGACGTAGTAGAAGCAGCTTAGCTGATAACATTGGTCAATCTGAATGAAACAAACTAAACCACTTATTTTTATTTTTTAAATCTAGTGCCTTTCAGTTCTACTTATCTTTATCTTAAATAGAAAGAAGAGTCAGCAAACACCTTAGACTGATTCCACAGCTGCCTCCTAAAACAGAAGGTTATTTTCAGGTCTAAAACAGAACACTATGGCCCAAGTATGAACATAAAGCCAGAACAGGCTTCCCTGAAGTTGTTTACCAGATGTTACAAAACTCAGTGATTACAGTTAGAAATAGAATCCACACCTTGGCTCATGCCTTCATTTTTGGCTCGCAGCGGGAGTTCTGGTTTAATTCCTACCAAGTGTTTTAAAAGAGTTGGCTGATGTTTAAGTCCTGATGAGTTTTGAAACAAGGAAGTTTTCAAAGGACTGTGGGGGAAAAAGAAGAGCAAAAGTGGTAAATGAACTCCAGGCTGATATCAGCCCTGAGTATAATAACTGAATGGCTTCATAAAAGGCTCGGTTGAAGTAAATAATGCAAGCAACACGAATCAAAAAGTTTTTAAAAAAAATCACCATGCTAACTTGATAAGAAAAAAAAGAGAGATTCTGATTGTGGTTGAGTGAGATAAAGGTGTTGGTTTAAAAGACTTCTGTAAGCTCCCTGGCTTTGTTCCGCATGACATTTTGACTAAGGAATTAGAACACTACAAAATTACATATGTTTACAAAGTGGCTAACTGGCAGATCTGAAAATGTAATTAGAAGTGATGACTCCTTGCAAGGCAGGTGTTTCTAATGCAAGGATCATTTTTTATATTATATTATTAAATTATTTCTTTCAGTTATCTGAAAGAAAACATAAAATCATTCCTCATAAAGCTTGAACAACTACAGCTGGGGAACTCCTAAGTAATAAAGGGGTGGTTTATTGTAACAAAGTGATCTGTATCACTCAATGAGGTAGAGGTGGGCAAGCAGATGTAGGCATGCAGTACACTTTTCAGCATGGATAACGGAATGTCTCCATTCAGAAAATGCAGGCTTTAGCTTAAAGGAGGCGAGTCTTACCTGGGAATGAGTGTCACTGAAAAACATTTGTACCCTCCTCTAGACAAACAGCTGCCTGTAATTTCCCACAGCGACAGTGTAGCCAAAACTAGTGCAATACCGTTGCCTATAAAGAGTGGAAATCTCAAGCGTAAGGACAGCCAGCCTTTACTGCAGTTTCCTTTGACAGGTGGATGGCTGCTGCTGGAATTATATATCCTGCTCTAAATCTTTACTACTCCAAAAGCGTTTATAAATTGGGAAGGATGCAGAGAAAATCCATAAGAATGAAGTCTGGAAAACACTCTTCATGGTGACAGACTTAAGGAGCTGAATGTATTTAGTTCCTCAAAAGGATGGTTAAGAAGGAACTTTATTCCATCTTATAAACACCTATAGACAGAACAGAAATTAAACAATGCAATTTGTCAAGCAAAGATTTACCAAGACTGAACAATTCATCCTAAAAGAAAGGCGTATGTTCCACATAGCAAGGTAAGTCAGCCTTTGGAACAGTTTAATGAGAAGTGGGATGTAAATAAATAAGGTTTGGACATACTTCTAAACCCTTCCCCCCCAACTCTGTAAAACAGCAATGAACAGAGAGAAGACTCGGGGAGAAGACAGGCTATATAACCACAGCGGTTTATTCTTGCCGTGTCTGTGAAACTCTGAGAAACGTGTCAGTCATCAACTTATCAACTTACCTGAAATTTCATTTTTTCTCAATTTTTGCTGCTATTGTTAACTGATGTAATCTCAGATTTTGGGCCAGTGCAATACAAAGGGATACAAGGACAGTTGCTCATGATGTTCGCATCTATGGGCCAAATGCTGCAGTTTGCACTGGTAATAGCTTGTCTGGTGTGGGGACTGCTTATTTTGGCATTTCAGAGAAACAAGACTATTCCTTCAGCAGAAGCCAGTGGTAAGTGAGGCTCAAGTGCTTAGATTTGATTTCAGATGCTCTTTGCTATGCTAACTATCATCATGAAAAGCCTATGTTGGGACATTAATCTACAGCGTGTGGGTGTTTTTTAAGCCCCAAGCTCTGGTTCAGCATTATTCGTTTTCACCAATATTTAAATGCTGCAATACTAGCAAGTGACTGGATAACAACGATTGTACAGGGGAAGAAATGTCTCTGAAATGCCAGATATACTCAGTAAACATTGCTAAGTGACACTGCCTGTTGTTATTTGCCATGTTGTTTTTGAAGCCCATGCCGAATTCTGCACATTTTGCGGACGTTAACAGGAATTTCCCCAGCAGGAAGGCAAGAAGGAATTGGCTCTCCATAACAAACCACCCAATCCAGCAATTCTGAACTGCTTGAAATCTTTGGCTGTAACCCACGTCTGCTGTGACTGGTTCTGCCTTACTAACAAATTTACGGACATCAATGGAGCTGACAGCACTTGACACAGTTCCTTCATAGACCACATCAAAATAAAGACAGAACACACTCTCTTCTCTTATTTGAGCAAAGACAAGATTTGGCATTTGTTTTACTCACTATTTCTCTTAATCTTTTAGTGAGTATAAATAAGATAGATTCAAAAGGTGAGGTTCACAGCTCTGTAACTACCACCCGTTCTTAACCTCTAAGTATTCACAACTTCTTGCATAAGCAAATAAGAGCAAACTCTGACACTTAGTGCATCTCCCATTCTTGCAGCCTGTTTCTCATCTAAAGCATGTTTCAGCACATTTCTGATACAAAAGGCCAGATCTCCCTCCCTCCCTGCCTCCCTCCCTCCCATCAGTACAGATTTACAATGGTAATTTACACTGTGAAAAGGTGGTCCAACAGAAGGATACATCCAACACCACTGCTTTTGATTTTTTAAGATTCTGATCTCTTAAGTTACTAAAAATTGGTAAAACTTCTTTAGCCAAGCTACAGATTTTTGCCTCTTACCTGAAGCCAACAGGCAGCAGGTGGAAGGATGCTCAATTGTCTACTCCGCTTGATGCCAAGGAGTGATCAAGAACCTATTTCTGGAATTTCTATTACTTTGGCAAACAAAATTTCCTAGAGCTAAGTCACTTGTTATTTGAACTGATTCTATATTTTGTGGTGAAAAGACATTGTTGGTAAGGCCAGAAGTAGAAGTCATAACATCTGTCTGTGGATCACTGACAGGAACGTACAAGCCTCTAGAGGGATAATGGCACTTTTTTTATACTGATACTGTATAGAGGTATTCAAGGAAGAAAGGAATTCTAGAAGTTGGAGTACCAGAGAAATGTCAAAAAGCTTCATCCCTGTTTAAAGTACTGACTGACTGCCGACGTATGCTGTTTTCTCCTTTGTCAGCGGAGTAGGAACGCAAAGTTAAAATAGTGCACAATGGTTATGACAAGACTCCTGTTCTCTGCATCCTCCAGTAGCTCCCATTACCTTCTTCCTCCCCTTTTACAAATACTCCTTTCAACAGCGCTGACTCTGAAGTTGATGGGAAGGATGGTTTTGTGATTAAAGCACTGCGGTAGGACTTAGAAAACTATAATTTAATTCCCAGCTCTACAATAGGCTCCAGTGTGATCGCAGGTATGTTAATTAATCCTTGGTGTCTTAAAAATTTCCTCCCTGTAAAAGAGGATGGTAACACACATTTACTCTGTTCTAGCTGGTGCATCATTTTGGGCAGATATCCCCAGAAGATGATCTTTAAACTGTGCAGGGGCTGCCGTAAAGGAACTCCGATCCCAAATGGAGCTGCTAGCATAGCGTAGGATTCGAAATGTGAGAAGAATTTATGAACCAGACTAGATGTTTAATCATGGATAGCTGAATGACGCAGTGTAGTCATACACTTGATATTCCCTTCATTGCAGCTCCCTTGTAACGGTGATATACACATTTATTTTTTACAGACTGCAAAATTTATTATTAAAAACCATCTCACTAATGCTTCATAAACTTACGATGATAGAAAACTGATGTTTGCATATATAAACACATTAATTTCCACTGATTGCTAAATGATCGATTCAATTGCCCAAGATTAGTGACAACTAAGATTCTACATCTGTAAGGATAAAATTATGTTTATATAATTGACTGTATAGATTATTCACACAAACTGTAGATAAAATGCTGCAATTTTTTATGTCTTTGAACTGCCTGGAGAAACAACTTGTTCTTTTTCACAGGTGTTATGGTCTTGAAAGTTGCAAAGCAACTTCATTTTACACTGGTTAAACCCGAATGGAAGTAATTATTTTGACTAATGTCTGTCTCATGCAGAGAATTAGAAAGGGAAAAACACAGGTTATAAAAAGACCACTGTGTGCCATATCTAAGCATTTAAATACTCTGCTGGTACACAGAAAAATAAAATTCTTCTTAAAGAAAGCCACTATTCCTCTTTCCAATTACTAAAGCATGTGTTTCTGCACACACTTGTATGTACTTTTGGCTTTCGTGTTTAAAAAAATGAGTCACAGCACATGGAGCAATTATGTGATCAATACTCCATAAAAGGTGAACGAGAAACAGTCACATGGCCTCATGTACTTACATTAATATTACTTGTAATTCCTTTTGGATAAATGTATACACTGTACTCCTAAAAGTGCAAAGGAATTGTGCAGAATATACAATGGTCTGAATAGCTCATCTTGCCATTTTAAGTAGTTGACCTTGGCTTGGTAATCAAATCATAGCTCAACAGAGAGGAGAAGGAATGGCTTTGTCTTAAGACCAAGAACATGGAGACCTAAAGGTGTGCCCAGAGAGCCAGATTTACTTTAGGTCTTCCTTCAGGAGATTCTTTAACTTGGGTAGAGTGAGCCTGAAGCACCTGACCACTTCCTACCACAGCTTCACCATGCTGATGTGCTTATTTTGCTGGACTGCTACCCAATACTCTGCTGATGGAAGCACAGCAGATACTGCAAAACTAAGAGAAAACCAATACAAGAGGGCAGGCCTTGGTGGAGTCGCTCTCATTCCTGGAATGGGAGAGTAGAATGAGAATTAGGGCAGGGTTCCCTGGACTACCACGCTTCTCTGGAGTGGTGGGCTGAGTCTGTGATGACGCTGGGCTTTAGTAAGGGATTTTCAGAACTGCAGGACCAACTAACGATTTGGGTGGCTCATTTTCCTGTATGAAGTGTGGGTTACCTTTATGGATTCCCCTGTTAAGGGCTGGTTTTGATTAATCTTTCATGAGTGTTAAGTTTTTCCTAGTCTCCTGCCAGCTCATCTGGGACAGCTTCATATGCACATAAGCCAAGGTTTCTACTCCTCTTACTGAGCTGATCAGCCTCAGGAGATCTGACTCAAACTTGGGCTCTGTGAATCTGGGGCAGAGCATCATAGTATCATGGAAATACTGGTTGGAGGAGATTTCTAGAACTGGTCATGGGAACACTGTCTCATGCTTCCAAGGTCAAAGAATGTAATCCAGCTGTTTATTATTAATTAATTGTTAATTATTAATCCCTAATAACTGAGAAATTTGGAGGACTTCCTGGGTGCCACAGGTAAGTTTAAGTCTCAAGCTCAATGCTGTATAAATAAAAAAAGTATCTGATTTAAAACCAAATTATTTTGAATTTTCTCATTTGTTGGAATGGAAACAATACCTCATAATGGATTTTTTTTTTCCTCCAGAAATTTCACATTTCCATTGGAACAGAAATTCTTCTTTTTGATTGCCAAGACACACTTCTGAAACCTGGTCACTGGCGTGTTCAGAAGAACACCTTATGCTCTTTCCATATTCATTAGATGCTCTTTCTAGCAAACGTGGCTTCTGATGAGAGTAAGAAATGTAAACAGTCTCCTAGTCAGATGTTTTCCACACTAGGATGGTCAAGGCATCACTGTTTTCACAGTAGTTTCATAAGTCATGCTGTTCTCATGACTCTTGAAACACCTCCGCTCAGTTTTATCTCCACAAGAACACTCATGATGATGAACTGTATCTCCCATATTCCTGATCGCTGATGCATCTCTAGGTAATGCATCTAGTCTTAAGGCAGGGGACAGATACATGTTTCCATCCTTTGATGAGAGCTGAAATATGGACCACGATTCTTACCATGAGAACACCTGAGAACACCTGAGAACACCAGAGAGGCAGTCTTACTGCTACAACAAAGGCAGCTGCATGTCGGAGAGAAAGGACTGCTCAGGAGGCTTCATGTTGGCTGCTTCTCCCTAACTTTTGTCATAAATTTGTGCAATTTCAACAGCATTTCGAATGTTACTCTGACAGTAAAGAGACAAAACTATTATTTCACCCTGGTATCCAGTGACAGGACAGATGGGAATGGTTCAAAGCTACACCAGGGGAGGTTTAGACTGGACATTAGGAAGCATTTCTTTACCAAGAGAGTGGTCAAATGCTGGAACAGGCTTCCTAGAGAGGTGGTCAATGCCTCAAGCCTATCAGTGTTTAAGAGGCATTTGGACAATGCCCTTACTAACATGCTTAACTTGGTCAGCCCTGAATCAGTCAGGCAGTTGGACTAGATGATTGTTGTAGGTCCCTTCCAATTGAAATTATTCTATTCTATTCTATTCTATTCTATTCTATTCTCACAAATTGATGAAAGCTGGCACTTGCAATGCTTTATAAACCGTATTTGAAAGGTCATTAGACAAATTTTTTATATGAAACAATTCAATGACACTCTTACCAACTGCAACATTAGTAACTACATGAAATCTAAAACAGCAAAAAGCCCAGTGAAGCACCAAACTTAAAACAGTGCCCTTCTAAACCCTAGAATTAAAAATCCAAGATATACCTGAAGACATCCAGGAGAAAGTCCTATACATTGCATGTCTCCCACTTTGTCTATACAGTTCTTAATCTGAAGTGCAACAGTACAGAAAACTTGTGAAATGGTGCATTTTCAGATTGTCAAAAAAGCTAATATTTACAGTGTTTTCTCCGCAGGGCATTTATTCATAAAATGAAACAAAGCATTGCACACTGTATTGCCTTCTGTCTTTTCAAACTAATGTTTGTAGCTGTTTGAGTTTTTCTCTTTAGTAAGTTTGCATATGTCTGCATCCCTACCGAGTGACCTGAATTTTCTTGTTGCAGCCTACCATTGAAACACGTAGTATCCAACGCAGATCACACATTTGGAAAACAAGGCTATACCTGTCTGAGTATTTGGATTGAGAACAGGTTAGAAATTATACTGCATCAGAATGTGTATCTGTCAAAGCTCTGACAAATTTCAAGGCTTTAAAAGCACACCACACTTAGTAACTACTAATAGCAATAGCGGGAGATTGTTGTGGGAGAAAATTTTACATGAAAAGAAAAAAACGTTGTAATCTTGTACTAAGCATAAAATTAATTCTGTCCTCCTATTATTCTAGTAGGCTGGCAAAACAGCCTTTGTTTATTTTGTGTCTTTGAATATGCAAATGATAATCATAGGCCTATTTCTGTAGGCATAAAGTCGTTTTATACTGCTCAAATGATTTGCACATCAACCCCATTAGCAGCAACTGTACCTCCATTGTGCTCCTGCCCTACTTAACACTTCAGAAGACATCATAAGTTCTGATGCACCTTTTCATTGTGACTTCTAAATTTTGAGTTTTATCCTTTGAGGGACAAAACTTCTTTTGCCAAGACAGATGTTTCTGGAACGAACCTGTTAGAAAATGGTTTAGTTGATACATAGTATCTTTTAGTGAAGACAAATATTAAATGGCAAAAGTGATTTGCATTTCCTCAGTGGGCTAGTGACAAAAATTATGTTGGGTCCTCACTTTCTCTGAGAAAGAATCTCGTGTTATGGCTTCTGTGTGCACCAGGCGCCTTGTACTCAGGTGGGCTTCTAAATTAACAGAAACTCCACACAATGGTACAGTCCTGCCTAGCTGTGTAAGAGGAATACCTTCATAAGAAACACAGATAATGTTTGCCTCTGATACGTCATCTAGGAGAACTTGCTATTGTAGCTAACACAGGTAGCTGAACAAATTCTATGTCCTCGTGATTTTCTCAAGTAGGTGCAAAGCTACTCCTCTCCCACTGCAGTGTTAGAATCACCTCTCTGTCAAACATTAACATGCTCAGAAAGCTTTCTACAGCATTTCATTCTGTTACTGCAGCACTGTTTTCATAAAGTGATTAATTGAAAATACTAAGTTTAAAATGATTGTATAAAAAATCGCACTAAAAAAAAAGAATAACATACTGTTGAGAAAGAGGAGTCAAAAAACAAAGAGAAGAGAATTTTAACTGTGATATGTTATAATCCTGAACTTGTTCTCTTGCTTTCCTGTACTGAAGATCTCATATGATCCATTTGTCTGAATCTTTATGGGCAAGAGTTACGTTTGCCTTCTTGGCCTGTGTATATCTTGCTTGAACAACTGCATCTCACCATTGCCTTTGAGATATCTTTGCTTCCAACTACATTATACCCTGCTCAGAGCAATAGCCTACTGCAATCTCTGCTGCATGAGTCCCACCATGTATGCACTGTGGAAAAATAGAAGCTTTCATTCTTCCAGCCTTTTAAATTTAATTTTAAAATGGGGGGTTTCTGTGCAGAAAGTGTGTGTGCTCCCATGTATGTAACTATCGAATAGAGAAGTAGCATATGCCTCACAACCTGGTGAATGAAGAAAACTAAACACATTCCAGAGTGAATGCTCTGTTTCCGGGGAAAGGGATGAATGTATTGTTTTTCATCCATCTTTCCTCCTTTCAAAAAAAGGAAGGGCAGGAGAGACTCTGCCTACACGTTGGGTACTGCAGGCTTCAGCCAAGAGGTGGCGTTAAGGTGCAGCGCAATGTTCTCTTACCAAAACCCCCTTAATTTCTCAAAGCCTGTTTTAACCAAACAAATGGAGCCAGACCTATTCTGAAAACAAACCAGAACTACTCACATTTAACACTGGTACGCAAACTCTTTGGTGCAGATGAGTCAACAGCAGCTGTATTAACAAAAAGAAGGTTCAGTCCGATGAAACACTAACGTTACAAATAATCATATGAAAATTCATAGAGATAAAACTGATCATCCTAAGGTATTGAAGTCCCTGTGGGAATGTGGTACCAGTCTGCATAATATTAGCATTATTAATAATGCAGATCTACGAACCACCAAACCCCATTGTTTCCCTAGTGATGTATACTATTTTCTTCCCATTTCCTGCTATTATCTTGGCCAATGGTCAGCTCTTAAAAGCTAGCATAGCTTAAACATAGTGAAGTTAGTTCAACTGCACCAACTGCAATTACACAAACTGAGGATTTGCCCCTTGTCTTTATCTGGGACAAAGCATAGGATAAGTGCCTCAGCAGTGCTGTTGTTGGTTCAGTATCAAACCTGTGTCTGCATCTTCTGGCATTCGCCCATCTTTACTTAGGTATAGAAGTAAGAGCCAGTACAGCTATATTTATTAACCTTCATTTCAGCTTAGAATTTAAGAAAAGCTGTACTCAGTAGATTGGCATCTACTGCTACCCAGAAAGTTTATATTTCAGGGATGAGTAGTACAGCTGCCATCAGCCAGGGGAAACTTGCCAAATGATGCTCTAGGAGTGAGATTCAAGTTGTCCCTAGGCTCAGGGTCATCAGCTCTTCATCATCTTCCCAGCAATAGGAGTTATTTGATTATACAATTACATAGGTAGTTTTGTACACAGCATTTTCTGTTATTCAGTCATTTATTTTTTATTGTAAAAGATTACATTAAGTGAGCTACAAGGAATCAAGCCCTGTCACTCTATTGCTGCACACTGTTCATTAAGTCATGTGTCCATACAGGAGATGGTATGGATGTTAATGGAGCTGTTTATCTGATTGCATGTACCTGGATACAGCTGAGGTATATGGGGAAATACTATTTTTGATTGTGGAGGAAAAAGCAATCACCTAGGAGAAGTTCAATATTCCAGTTTCATTTGAAGGACATTGACTCCATTTCCATCCAAGACGTTTTTGTGACTACTGCCAAATGTCACAGCATATTGGAGTTTGTATGAGTGCTCCAAACAATGTTTCAGACATGCAAGGCTAGCTACTGTCTGGAGAGAGGCCAAATAGGTTGTATTTTAAAAAGCAGTTGTGTTTCAAAAAGATTGGAGAATATTTAGAAGGATACTGCAAAGGGCCTTTAGACAACCCTGACCAGATTTTTCAGAGACACAAAATCCTATCATCTCCTACAGAACATGTAGCAAGTCAGCACTTCAGAAGAGAATCTCGATATCCTTGTAATATTGCAGTTTTTAATATGCATGCAAAAGTTTAGCTCTGCAAGAAAAACCTGTAGGAATGAAGCACTATAATAAGTAAAATAAGTGTTTTAATATTAAAGGTTCCTGCTCTAGAATGCTCCAAATCTGACTTTTGAGAACTGTAACTTCAGATGGTGAAAAACCTAACAATCAGAAATTTTAGCCACTGGAAATTTTGATTAGCAGCTACTGTGAGAAGATATTTCCAGCTTGACTGAATTCTGCTACAGACAAGCAGGACTGACATTGGAAAAAAATGAAAATTGAAACCTACTTGGGAACAAAGCACTTGGCTCCTTTTGTGCCAAGAATATCTTCCATGTATTTTTTTCTGAGCTTTAAGAATGTAATAGACAAAAAGACTGCAAAACATCTTTGTTTTCTTCCTTTTATTTTTTTATCTTTGCTGCCTCATTTAGGCTTCACCAGTTGAGAATAAAACAAATTTCAATTATGTACGGCAGTCTTGCTGTTCTTACTTAGTCCTGATGCTTCTGTATATTTACGAGCAATGCACTAGGATGTGAATTCTACAGTCCTTAGAGTTCACTGTTTCTGTGACATTATCTGTGCCAAAGAAAAAGTCACTGAAGTACAACAGTGTACAGCAGCAATCCAACCTCCAGCTCCCAATATGAGTGGGATGGTCTTGAACTGTAGCATGGTGGAGGTCATGAAAATTTTAAATAGTGGTTCTGATACCATGACAAAAAGGCGCACTAGATTTGAGCTAGGTAGTTTAAAATAAAGCACTTGGCACTGCAAATTGATGAAACGATTGGTCTCCGGGCAAAAAATGCAGCAGTAATCTCATCTATTGTTCAACAGCTATGTGTTATTATAAAGCTCACTGTCTATTATCAGTGAATTCTTTGGTTAGAAAGCCTTGGGAGCCCAAGGACTGAAGCCTTGCAGTAACCCAACTACAGCGATGACCGTTCAACTCCAGTTGTTTTCATCTGCACCTGAAGCACCAGGAAATTGACACAGCTCCAGACAACTGATGAAGGACTTTTTTTTTTATTCCAAATTCTGTTACTAGTGGTTTGCAGCTATTTACAGGAGAGAGAGTATTTGAAGAGCCCTTTCAAACATGACTGCATGCTAATGGAACTTACCTCTAGGTTATTTAGGACTGATACTGTAACTTTCTAAACATCAAAACCTGTTATCTCCCTGTTACTCTTCAGTGGTTTCTCCCAATTAAACAAATACCTGCTCTGGTTCTCATTTTACCTTTCCTTTTAGTCAACTGTCATAAACACCTAAACAGAAACCATTATTAAAATAACACAGCGGAATTAAATAATATTTCCTTTCCCAACATGAACGTGTGATTTTGTGGAACGGTTTGACCCCGTAGACTTTATGCCTCTCAACAGTTAGGATTGCTTCTCCCAAGACAAGGTTACAGTTCCAATTGAGTGTTCTACATATCTCCACTTTTAAGGCAGACCGTGTTATGCCTCACTTTTAAATCCTCCTACACTGTTGAGTTAGTGACAAGGAGAAGAAAGAAAGAATGGGGAAGAAATTCAGCAGCCAGACAAAACTAAGGGCAACTAACATACCCTTGACTATGATTTCGTCTTTCAGCTACATAGATATTGTTGTCATTAAAGACTGTACATACCTTTGGCAGACATCAGTTTCTTGTAATGAACAGCCATGAGATCTTGAATCATGTACTGTTTGGAGAGCTTGCAGGAAGGTCCGGGAGAAAAAGCTGCAAGAGGGAAAAGTCTTTGTTCATTCAATGGAGCAAGAAGTGTCTTGGGCAACAATGGCTCTGACAACTTTTTAATATTTATACACTCCCGCTTGCAATAAAATCAAGTCAATATTCATTCATTTCTTTCAAAAAGTAAGTGTAACAGAAAATATGACAAAGGGGTAAGTTATTCTCATTTTGCATGTTTTTGAATACTCAAGAATTATGGCTTGCAATAAGTAATGTATTAGTTTTGGATATTATAGAACTCTGGAGAATAACAGAGGATCTCACTGTTTAACATCTCATATAATAAAAATTACATTTTGAAAGATTTAATACTAGAGAGTAGGACAAAGTACTGTAAAAAACTGTATTTGAATATCTTACCTCTTGGTAATACTAGGCCTAACTCTAGTACTCTGTAGTGAGGAAAATTAACTGGATATATGCAAAGACAGAAGTGGGCCCAGAAAAGGAGCCAGCATGTAGAACATTAATGTGTTACACACAGACTGACCACGACACTCTTCTGAATCTCTAACCCTTCTCAGATTAGGAAGAATTTGTCTCTGTATCTGACATTAAGTTCATTAGCCCAGAAAAAAAGTCAAGAAGCACATAAGCATTTACTCATTTTAATTTTTAACCTGGTAGTGCAACTGAGATAGATCATTGTATTCAACCTTTTTCTGAACAAAAATATTATCTCTGGTTTCCTTCTCAAATCATCAGACAGGATTTTTAGATGGAACGTTGCTAGCAAATAATATTAAAAAATAAACAAGAGTACTGGAGACCAGAAATCTAATGTGCCTTTGGCCTTTCATCCACAGATGCACAATAGCCCTTACACTAAGATAATCAGCACATCCAAGCTATTCAGATTTGGCTTTGTGACACAATGAAGTAAATGATTGTTTCATTGTTCATGTCCCCAATGTACAATTTCAGTTAATGAATTAGTTTCAAAGTTTGTATTTTGAAAGAATAGAAGACATTGGGTTGAGAGTCTGGACATCAATCCTTCTAACCTCAGTTTGGCTGCTTTCTTGCTGTGTTGCTTTTTCTTGTCTAAATCTCTTGCCTACCAAGTGAGACAGTGCTACAAACTGTATTTCACTGCCAAGGAGTTTGACTACATTCAATGTATTGTGTCATCTTCTGAACAAGAACCACAAGAAAGAGCGGGACAGAACACCTAATGCCATATTTGTTGCTTCATTTAATATTATTTACTAACGTGCTCCTGCAGGTGACTAAAAGTGTGCCAGAAAGGCACCGCTTTCAACAACCTGTCCAGGTGTAACCACATCCCAACATGACCAGCCGCAGAAAGGCGGTGTTACTTCTGCTCCAGGACTATCCATTCTGAGGGTTCATCAAACACGTGGGCACAGCCAGAGTGCTTACACCATGACACAAACAGGTGCAGAGACATCAACAAAAATAATGACTCTTATGTTTGCCATAAAGCAATGGAAAACTTGGTGCAAAACTATGACCAAACTGCATTTATCTCTTGTCTCAATGAAATTTAGCATGAGTAGCACAGCTACCACAATGGAATCTGATGCTTGAAGCAGGCAGATATAAAGCTCACAAAATTTCTACTCATGAGCATTTACCACGTATCCAATTTCAATCAGGGAAACCACTCATGGGTGTCAGTACCATACTAAAGAAATCAAATAGTTAAAATCAGTACTATTCTTTTTCAAAGCCTTTATGTGCTTGAGACCAGTAGTTATTCACTTCCAAAACTTTGAAAACTTAATTTTTTTCATTAATTTTGCCAATTGTGCTGTAACCTCCTGCTGGCAAAAGCAACTGGAACAAGCTCTTCAGTAATATCCAGCACCATCCCTGGCTGGTGTAAAGTGGGGCTGCTCTACAGAGTTCAAGGAATGGCAATGCCCTAAATCACAGCAGCTAGAGGTTCTGGTCACTACGGAAAAGAAAATAGTATTTCGGGAAATGCCCCAAATCTTTCCCTGACTGGCAGTGACAGTCTGACTTCAATGTATGTAGTGAAAAAGACAGCATGACAGAAGAACAATGTGATAATACAAAAAATATCCGAGGATTAAAAAGGGATGGAAAATCCATTTATAAAAAGAATGCTGAAGATATACAAGGCACTAGTAGTTTAATCTAATTTTTTGTCTTTCATAAAATCTAACTCTATCTTGTGTCCAGAAAATTACTAACATTGTGCAATAAGCAGCATTGTGGTTATTCCTACGTAAGGAAAAAAAAAAAAAAAATCAAATGCTTTTCTTTGCCAGAGACTTTCTGTTTGAACTTTGGCAAGTCATTTTGTCTTTCTGTGTCTCAATCTCTCAGAAAAAAGGATATGAAAAAAACCATCCATTTCTCAAAGAAGATGTTTTAAGGATAAAAAAAATAAAATGGGGAGATTCAGTGGGTGCCCATCTAAGTATTTCCTGCCCCTAGAGAGGGTGACCTGATTTGAGCTCACTGGAAATTTTCCATTTTTTAGCAGATTTTTCTTTTGTTGCCTTTTACATCTTGGAATAACTTCAAATTGAGGGAAATGCTAAATAGAAATCTTCCAGGAATTTTAAGTAGCCTTGTTATGAGGCTCTGTTGATGGGGCAAACACAGGTCAGATCAAATCAAAGCAGCCCTTTTGCGCGCTGTAAAGACAGGCAGAGTTCTCAAACCCATGTTTGAACAGAACCAAACTTCTGTATTTTCTGCTGTCTTACACAGATCTCATTTACCTGCAAGATTCAGCAAATTGCGTTATCCAAGTTTTCAACATTTCAGAGTTTCAACATTGCCTATGTATGAACACAGATGTACTTACAGAAAGTTGCCTGCTTTTGCAAATCTTTCTAAACTCTGAGTACTACTGTACTTTCAAGACATTTGCATCTTGCTTCTATATATGAGGAAAGATCTCCAGGAAAAACAGATCCAAGAACAAGCAATAAAGAACAGTGAAAACTCTCTCAACACTGATTTTTTATTTCCTATTTTGTAATGACTTTCCTAGTAATTTATTATAGTCCTGTATGTGTAGTTGTACGATGACTAATTTACCTAGTTTCCACTGATTGAATTGCAAGAGATTACTTCTGCAAATCATGTCTAGAGAATATATCATGTCCAGAAGTATAATGTCATATCATAAATCGAGTCGTAGCAGCATTAAAGTTTGACTGATACACAATGACAGTGATAAAACATGCCTTTTCCATGTAGCTGAAAAACAAAAATATGCTTTTGAAAAACACAAGAGGTGACTTTGCTCCTCACCAGACTGCTAATTCAAAGCCACTACTTTTTGCCTCTTGTAGGAGCAAAAGCATGTTCTCAAGAACACATCAACTATTTTACTCTTTAAAAGACTAGTATAACTGCAGTGATGCTATACTGCAAATAGTTTATCTTCATGCTATTGCTAACTGCTAATTCCTACAAGTGGAAATTTCACAGCGTGGGGACAAAGCTACATGTACTTATAATCAACAAATAAAAACTGTTCAGTGATACTTAAGCCTCAAAAGCTTGGAAATATCAAGTTCTTATCTACCCTTCACATTACTGGCAAGTGGGAACCATCTCTGCAACATCCTTGGCTTTGCCTTTTGTAAACCGAAAGAAGTATCTGTTGAGGGCTATTAGTTGTTTGGCATAAACAAGTATGGTTTAATTAGAATAAATTACTTAGGATTATAATATGGTGTGATTTGTGCTGTTTGCTTAGCTTTACTTAGCAGGAGTAGCTAGATTTGCTGAAGCCTTTAGGCCACAATAGAGTTAATTTTCTTAGCAATTTTCCTAGCGGTGGGTACAGTGCTGTGTTTAGTCTTTTAGTATCAGAAAAACATTGATAACACACTGATGTTTTTGTAGTGTTTTTCCCAAGTCTGGGACTCTTCAGTTCTCCACATTCTGGCAGCGAGTGCAGGTGCACAAGAAGTGTAGAACAGAAGATAAGGAGGCTCCAACCTTCAGCTGAAACTGCAAATCAACAAGATAAGAGCGTGCCTGCCTGGACACAGAAAAAAGAATGCAGTAAGATGTTAGAAGAGCCCAGACCAAAAACCACTGTTGGGACAAAAAGAAGTGTGGACAGCATGTGAAGGGCATGTGAGGGGCGGGTGTGTGGACCAGAAGGGTATAATTGCCCAGGGATTTCTTTGTTTGGAGTCCCTCTCTTTGGAGAAACCCAGCCCGGGCTGCCCTTGCTGCTGTACCTTTTAATTAAATTATTTATTTTATAAAATCTGACGCCTGAGAGTCTGCTGCGGGAAACCTAGGGTTGAGCCTGAAGAAGGAGGAAGCGCACCCGAGAGTAAGTGTGTGCGTGTGCGACACCACGAACGGCGTGTGAACGCTCGGGCAGCGGCTTCTCCTTTAACAGTATCTATTGAGCATTGCAAGGAAAGAGCTATCTCGTACAGTAAGCAGTCGTTCACAGTTATGGTCCTGCATCTGTCTACTTCCTCATCTGGTATTTAGAGCCTAAATTTGGAGGGGAGAGGGACCACCTCTTGGCTCTGTGTTTGTGTCATGCTGAACAAGGCAGACCACTTGCCCACGGCTACGGCCACAGTGCTTGCCTCAGTGCAGATCATCTAGTAACCAATGAGACAATCGCCCAGCAGAGTGGCCCGGTCAATGGCTGACAAATGTTTTACAAATCCTCTTACTTTTGTTTAGCTGCATAGTTATGTCAAGCTGCTCCCCTTCTGGGTAAGTACTTCTGCCTGTTTTCAGCTACAGGAAGCACTGGCAGGCATTGAGCTTTGGCTTCTGCTCTGAGCATCTAACAGAGGTGTCTCTGCTTCTGTTCCCTTCAGAAAATACATATATATCACTTTATACAGGAAACCAGTATAACAGACTGCTGAGGTGGGAACACCATAGGTTTCCCCCTCTCAGTCCTTTGGGGTTCCTTTGAAAAGGTGGAAAGAGGAGGATGGTAGGATAATACCCCGTGGGCCCTGCAATGCAGCACTCCCTACGTGCAGAGAGTGAAATGCCTCTGACTGCAGCTTGGCTTCGTCCAGGGAAGGACAAAGGACAAAAAGGACAAAAAGAACAAAAATTGTGGGTGGTGATGCTAGTGGTGGTGGTGTGTTCGCCAGCATCTAATTAAGGACTGAAACTATATGGATCTGGAGAAGGTATAGTGGAACAGCGTTTCCGAGATGGGAAGCTTCAGGCAGAACAGCTTTCTACCAATTCTTCTACAGGTGCTTGGCAAAGATCCTGACCGGGAAAACTGCTTGCCTGAATTAAGAAGGTGCGATTTTTGTAACAGCAGATATTAGCAGCACTTATCTATTTTATATTGTTGCAATAATAAAATACATATTTTTAATAATCACACAATATTCAAGCTGTTATTCCAAAATTGGAGCACATAGGCACCTCTCAAGTAATAATTTGAATACTTACGGCTACTTTTGAGACTCATGTGTCCTCTGAAAGGTCCCATCATGGAGTACGTGGGCACCATGGCTATCTGGGACCCTTGATATGAAGGCAAATGTATTGGTTACACATTATGGAAGCATTAAGAAATAACAATTATCTTTCTGCAGGTCTTAGGAGGACTACAGAAGAGTCACCTCCTGGCCAGAATGCTACACTACAACTGACCCAGGTATGAAAAGGCTGGCACTTTCGAGTTTACTTTCCCCGCCAGATTACTTCTCTTTGTGTTAATCCCTACCAATTAGTATGACCCTTTTGACCATATACTCTGAGAGAAAAATCCCTGTTACAACAGCATCTACAGGGCGGTTTTCTGCAGGCCACAAAAATGAGCCATGGCATTGCGCAAATGTCACATATTTTGCAATCTGAAAGACCGTCTCTGCTAAACATAAATCTTCAAGGCAAAAGAAGGAGCAGCTCAGTGTGCTACTGTGCTGCATGTGCCCAAGGGAAGCAGTGGAGAAAAAAACACAACATTAAAGATTTTCTAAAGATACTCTACAAAATAGTATAGGCTCAGAGCACAGAAGCCACACCTAGAAACGGCAGGCCCAACACAACAAAGTAAGCAAACAAGCCCCCTCCTGTTTCAATTTAAGCGCAAGTTGCAAGAACACAAATTCCAAATACATGGAATTCTGCCTGTTTTATGAAGATATGTCCCACTGCTGACAGCTGAATTCATCTCAGATGAGTTACAGGATAAGTTTTACTGTATGCCTTAACAGATGAAAGGGCCAAATCTAAATTTCAAAAGCCACTTAGGTTCATAGGAGTCAGACAGATACAGATTCGTAGGAAATCCAGGAGATTGCAGTCCCTACCTGTCCAGTGGTATGGTTTTCAGCACAATCACGTTCCTAACTCCCACAAAAATCAAGCAGAAGCTGGTACCTTAATTTGCAAGTCTAATCACTGTGACTAAACTTCAGTCATCATTTTTAACTTAGTGAAATGATTTGTCTATAAGAGAAAGTTTCAGCAGTAATTTGAATTACAATTTAAATAGCCATTTTCCAGTTTAAAAACTTACTTTGTTTCAGCTTAAACCTATTCCTGGTTAGCTTGAAGCAAGCCAGTCACCAATGCAATGTGCGTACATAATCTTCTCCACCAGCTAAATCTTACCACGTTAAACCCACATTAAAACTCTGTGCTTCTTAAGAAGATAAGCCAACTGGCATATAGGAGCCTAAAGCTCAGCAGCTTTATACGCCAAAGGGTTGTCTACCAGCAGAAGTGGCTTAACTGTGAACTTGTATTTGCCTGATTAGATCTGTGAGTTGCAGAGGAAACATCTCCTTAGAGATGATCCTGAATGTCAAAGAACGTGCCAAGTGCCATCAGAACTAGAAAAATCAATGCAATTCTTTCTTTGGTTTCAAGGCAACATTGTAATTTGGGGGAGGAGCCAGGAGTGCCTGACTCCTAAAGAAAGAAACCTTTACTTTTGTTCTCATACACACAGTTCAGGATAATTTTTGCCTTCAAAAGCATTGCTGCAACTTCACAAACCTTGTGTTTATATAACTATAACCAAAACCTAAGGGCAGGGACTTTAGAAAGTGATTACAGGTTTTGGATCTTGATTTGGTGACACTTGACAAAGAGCCTGTTTTTTCAGAGTGCATTCTCAACCTGCTCTGATGTCCAGGCCTCACCCCTGGTAGCTTAGTTTTTGCCAAAATCACCTGTCTGGGACAGCCTTCTTAAAGAGAAAAGGATGTAGGTATCAGAGAGTATCATAACAGTGTTCTCGGAAAACAAAAGCTGGAAAGATTATGAGCAGTCCTTTTCTGCATTGAATTCCGCCACCTTAGACCACAGGCTTAAAATAAAAACACTATGAAATAAATGGGAGCTGAGTAAACGTTACTGCTTTTCCTCTGTGCTCGTATTTCTAATTGTCATGGGTCCCTAAATTAATAAAATCATCAAAAGGTCAGCCTTTTTTTTGTCTTTTGAAAACATCCTTCTATAGTCACAACAGGATATGGACAAAGGAAGCTACCGCTCTCAAATCCAAGGTAACACATCAAAACATTTGATTATTTTTAAAAAATTGTATTTATTTAGATATATTCCTTAAGCATTTTTATTCATGTTTTGAAAACCAGTGCGACTTAATCATAGTTTCATATATACTGACTAAAGACTCAAAAGCAGATTAGTTTAGCTTCATCTCACTCCATATTACTAATAATAATTTTGATTCTTTAATTTCTTTTGAAATCTCTGGCTAAATCTTCACTTCTTTTGGCTTTTTCTTTTTATGTCAAACATCTGTGAAAGGCATGACAGACAGAAGGATACTATACCGAAAGAGCTCTTAATCATGTGCAACTTTAGAACAGAGAGTAATTTTTTATCTTCTTGTGTCCAGTCCTATCATTTTAGCTCAACAATTACTCCATTATGATTTCAAGTGGAAAAACATCAGTGGGAAACTGCTCTGAGTGAGGACAGATAAAAATGGAACAAGCATGTATCAAAAATTGCCATTGTTTCACCCAAATACATTTAATTTAATATGTGCATGCTATGCGTAACACGTGACGCAGGCACTAAACAGCTGTTATGATTGAACACAGTCACAATAATGGCAGACCTTTAAGTTACTAGTCCTTTACGCATGCATTTACAGCAGTTAACTCATGCAATAATGTTGCTGCTGTTGTTTGGTGACTTCCTGAAGTCTCAATCCGATCACTGTCCCAGGCTCAGTACAAATAGGCAGTCACTCATTAATGTCCCCAAACAGTTTACAATTGAAGTTTGCAAACCAGATAAATAGCAGGCAGGGAAAAAAGGCATTGTCTTCATTTCAGAGGCTGAAAAAGATTAAGTGATTTGTTCATTGTAACAAGATCAAGAGAGTTAGTGGCAGAGAAATTAAACTTGATGTCCTGAGTACGAGACCAGTGCCTAAACCTCAGGACATCTATTTTCATCTTTATCTAAATATCTAATAAGTGGAATTTTCTTTCTCATGAGAAGAAACTCTGCACGGTTTCCCTAGCTGCAACCATTGTTGACTTACAGAGCCCTAAAAGTTTCTAGGAACGGTGTGTTTCCCCACAGAAAGCCATACAAAAAGGAAATTATTTTGGCAAGAGGTACTTTGAAAACCAAGGAGATGATAGTATAAAACCTGTTGCGCTCAAGTTATGATGATACATTGTAGTGGTCCAATACCACACACCGAGCCAGAGCATATCCAAGGTGATGTCACTAGCAATATACTGCAGTTAACTTCAAGATCAGGCCTTGGATGATAAACACCCTTTTCCAGAGTAAAGTGTCTGATAGTGAAACAAGGGAACTGTCTGATGGAGTTTCTGAATCCGAAGGATAAGCAGTAATTTGGCGATGCTCCTTACCACAAGCTGAAGTCCTGTTGGCTTTACACACAGACTTTGTAAAACCATACTTTAGTGCTATTGCTAAAATAATCCAGCAGCTATGCAGCTGCTATTATTTTTGCCTTTTCTTAGAATGAAAACAAGTAGTATATAGCCTTTGAAGGAATGGTGTTAATTTTTGTGAAGCTTTTCATTTGAGCCATAGCAAACAGAGAGGGCAGAGCTTCAGCCTCATCTCTGCTTAAACTCAGGTAGAGTAACAGAAGCAGCTGCGTTTTGGGAAAATTTCAGAAAGGACGGCTTTCCTATATCTGTCATAATTTATGGCCGCCTCTGTTAAAACTGTATAAGACACAGTAGGGAATCTACACCACATACTCAATAGTCACCTATCCAGCTATAAACTATGCCCTGATGTTTGCAGTCTTTAGGTAAGGGAACAAGTCCCAGACCTAGCAGAGACTCATTTCTATTTAATGATGTGTTTCGGTGTCAATATAGTCTCTTCAGTTTCCTTGTATTTTCTGCATTTCTATGATAGCTGAATCTGTCTCCCTACACAAACACTGCAGCAGTTACTTTCACTTTTGCCAAACTGTTTTAATTTCACTGGATTATAATAAAACAATTCAACCACTGATTGTTATACTTTGCTATTTTACATCAACGCATAGTTCTTTTAACTGGGGACCCAGACTGTAAATTATATGGAAGAAAAATCAGGTCTTTCTTGTAGCAGACAGATACTAAAATGCTTCACAGGGAATTGTTTCTATTGAATATAAGACACAGCACACCTAAAAAGGTGACATTAAAAGTGCTGAATGGAAGTTAGAGAAGAGAGAGACGCTTTTTTACATTTTAGCTAATAATAACGCACAGATACAACATGACATTGCTAATGGAATTCACAGACACAGAAAACAGGACAGACTCCTTCTGAATATTTGAATGATGTACAATGAAATAGATTAAAGCGTACAGCTAAGCAGTTGCTGCTGTGAGAGGATCATTCTCCAAAAACAAGGGGTTTGATTCTGTAGCTTTGTACTTGCCCCCAGTCAGCTGCTGAGCAGCATCAGCTCCCAGATTTGCAGGGCTTTACGTGTTGCAAGATTTGGCTCTCATTACAGAAGTTAGTGACAAGTGCAATTTTTAAGAAGGTTTCAACATCAGTCTAGTCTCCTGTAGTTATTATTCACTAGTGACAGAATATCCTGTTTCACATATTCATACTTAAGGATTTATTACTGCATACTATAGTGAGTTAAAAATTAGCCACTCTGTGCCTAAACCACGACAGCCACCTATTAGGCCGTTCCCATTGATGGGAATGTGGAAAGTTTAGCATAGTTCTGAAACAGAAACAAATCTGATCATACATATTAAGCAATAGAATTTATGCTTGAAAATGTTCTCAGGGGTTTTCTATTGATAAAGTAAGTTTGGGTAAAAAGGAGTGGACCTTCATCCACAGGAATGCAGAATTACGGTATCTGAGATATGTGTATGGCATTTAGCATTCAGAACTGATTATTAGATATGCATTATTTGTCAGCATCCTAAAATCCACGTTAATTTCCTAGTGGACTGGAATCACTCTGGGTCCATATTTGAACATCTGCAGAAGCCCGTGTCCCTTGTCAGGCATCAGATGTGGAAGCAGCATTTGCAAAGTTAATTCAGAACGTTAAAATAAACCCAGCTTGACTATCTTGTCCAGCACTTTAAAGCTGGTTGAAAAATTTGCAGAAAAACAGGACTTTTGCAGGCATATTTTGTCAGTTTGTCAAAATAGAAATATTTCTCAGAGAAAGAACAGGGTTTCACTGAACTTCAGAGAAAAGGCCTGCAAGGAATCCCACTGGCTCACCTGGCGGGCTGTGGCAGAGCGCAGACTCCCAGGACCCACAGCTCCACAGCCATCCCACTGTATGGCCTCCCCCCTTTTGGGGACTGCGGCCACCCCAACATAAAGCCCGCTAGCTTTATGGAAGTAGCAGGGCCATCCTCTCTCTCTTGTGAACCCGAAAGCTACATGTCGCATTTGGCCTTCCAGTTCAGCAGCAGGAAGCCTGAGACCTCAGCTTATGCTCAGGCTCTGAGTCTTGAAGCCCTGGGAGATCCTCCTCTGGGCTTCTTGGGACTCACTCTGGTACAAATAGCTAGAAAATGTGGAAGCCCTGGGATCTGGGAATTTATGAGACAGAGCCTCCAGATTCAATGAATTTATTTAAAGGCACAAGCAGAAGGGTTCTAATACACATTCTAATAAAGCATCATTTATTTTCCTTAATTTGGGACCTTCCTGTGGAACAGGAGTTCTGCCACTTGACTGCCTCTACTAAAGCCTACCATACTTGTATTGGATGAACACTCTTATGTTTGTACTTTGTGGTATTTAATTATCTAATACCTTAAACTGCATGATTAACTGTTAAGAGCTGGAGGCAAATTAAGCAACCGTTGCAGTTATACAAGCGATACCCTTGAGAGCCCCTGTGAAGATACGTACGAACCCATACCCAGGCCATCCTCCCACTGATCAGCAGGATCCAATTTTAGCAGCGTGCTTGTCAGCTGCAAGGCCCCTCAGTGGAGCAAAGACACTCCTTTTCAAATGCCTTTGCTGTCACTGGGTGGTATCCACTTGTAGCTGCAGAGAAAACATGGAGAAGCAAGGAGAGACAGATGAAAGGAAGAAAGAACAGGGCAGTCCTTCATCAAATCCCTTTGATGTAAAAGGGAGATGTTAGAGTTTGGGTATCTCTACAGGCAGAAAAATAAGAACAGAAGACAAATAATAAGAAAGCCATGAAAGCATGTGGAAAAATTATGACTCTGCTCTTTATTCTGTATCTCTTTTCATTAACAGGACAGAACATGGTTTAACTAGGAATATATTTTAGAAAGTTGTCTTTCTTTTTATAAGAGCTCAGACATTTTCACTCACTTCTGCATGTCGTTTCTAGGTAGCTGCATACAGATCAATTATTTCTTCTCATCCAGGACAGATTCATAATTTCCTAGCAACACTGTCAAGATTCTTAAATAAATAGAAAGAGCACCATAATTATATCAGCCCTTTTATCCCAATTAAATAGCTAAGGGTTGCTCAAGTACTGATTAGCCCATATTCTTGCCCTGCAGGATAAAGAATCACTCTTACTGGGCTTTTCATGGGCCAAAGCTCGTCTGCAAATTGTTATCCTTTACACAGTATCCAAATGAGAGAACTTCTTAACAGCAGGGAGTCTATTCATTAATATATAAACTCTAGTTGATGAAGAACAAATTACTTGATTGCCTGAGAAAGTAACTGAGCTACCTCTCAAGTACGCAGCCATGCTGTGGTAAGCTCATGGATTTCAGTGGGCAAAACAGTCGAGTAGTTATTTCAATAAAGGCAGGAACCCTTTTCTGAGTTTCTAAAATAAGCACGTTGTAAGTGAAGCACTTCAGATTGCATTCATCAACAAGAAATATGGCCCCATCCTGGGCAAGTAAAAGCAAGACATAAATAAATTTATGCTGTCTCTGCTGATGAATACGAACTTGCTACTGGCACATAACTTCAGTTAATTTAGACTCCTTTGAAAATTCAAGCCCTAAGATCACTTCTACCCCATGTCCCTTCCAAAATCCCATTTTTCTTCTTTTCAGTGGGGAGAAGGCTGACACTAGTAGGATGGCTGCAATACAGTCTCTCCCTTCTCCTGGTGCCCAAAAGTTGCCTCGGACATGGTCTGTGACTTGGAAGTATCCCTTTCTCTACTGACTGGGAGGTTTGCGGCAGCGTCCGGCCAAGGATGTGCAGCTACTCCACCTGCATGCTCCGCTCTCCCCCACAGCAAGCGAATGCTTTCTCTCTATTCTCTGTGAAGAGGACTGAGTGCTGTGGCAGTGGAAACTTCCTTGGGCTTCAAATTGCTATGAAGAGTTCTGCTGCCGTGACTCTGCAGCAATGTTCTATCTACCAGACTGGAAATTACTTTAGGAATATATTTATAATTAGTGCATAACTTAGAGCATCAAAGACCACGATGTGTACCTTTTTCCCTTCCAATCTTTCTTGTCTAGTTAAAGCAGAGGTTTAAAGTTTCTCAGGGCAACAGTTGTCCTTCACTGTATGCAGACATGTGCCTCACAAAATGAGTCTTGATCTGTCGTATTTAAACACTAACACAGCAGAATTGGCAAGTCAGGAGAAATAATCTAAGTGCAAATAAGCACTGAAACACGAGATGGCTGCTGTTAGAAAACTCTGAGGTTTATGTGTCCACCACACTGGTTAGCCAAAGACTGAAGGCCATTTTTCCCCGAAAGGCTGAGAAAGGGAAAAAGAGGGGAGGGACAGTATTAGGGGAAAGTATTGTATCATTGCCCTGTTTTTATACTTTCCCAGGCATTTACTTGTGGCCAGTATCGGAGACATATTTGACTAGATGAACTTCTAGTCAGATGCAGGGCAGCACTGGTAAAGTGTTTTGCCACTTTACAGCCTCCTTTACATGTAAATTATATTATATATATTATATATTGTATTATATGTTATTGTAAATTATAAATTAGAAAAAAACATTCAGAATCGGTTTCTCCTGTCAGTATAGCTTGGCTGATAACGCCTCTCTGTTGTTTTGAGCAAGATAAAGCCACAGGCTGCATCAGGACCACTGACCTACACTCAGAAGAAACCCAGTCTCTACCAGGCTTGCATATTTTTACTGTTTGGGCTCCTCTTGTCTCTAAAGGCTGAAACTGGAATGATGCCTAGTGAAAAAAGAAAAAAGGACTGAGCAAACGTACTCGCTAACTAACAGACCTTCATACAAGATACTCTGTTAATTTTATCCTAGTGTCTAGATGCCAAGGAAGGGCAGGACATGTGTGAACTACATTCATTTACAAACAACAATGTACCTTAAAAAAGAAATTAAATCAAAAGGATGAAAAAGAGCAAAGAAAATAATATTTAAGCAGAGCAGCTGGTAATTGCTGTCTCTTCTCCCTTGAGTTTTAAGTATTTTTTCCTCTACTTGACTGGGTTTCCTCTGCTCATGCACGTGCTTTTTTTTCTACATGACATGACATTGATGTGTTATTGCCTGACAAAGCAAGAAATTTTGAAGCCAACTTCGGTTCTATACAGCGAAGAATTCCTGAATTTTCCCCCTTTTTGTCAGGTATAATGCATATCAGATATAATGAGTGCTCAGTACAGTTGTTGGAACTACAATATGACATGAATGAATTACATGAATAAGTATCATTTATTTTGTTAGGACTTTGACAAGAAAATAATTTCATTCCATTAAATTGTCATACTATTTATTATTATTCTATTATTTCTATTTTCCATTTTTCAACCCACAGGACTACATCATCACTGATGTGCCATGTGGTAGGTCAAAGGTGACCATCTTGAACATAAGATCTTTACAAGGAACTACAGTTCACATTTGAAACCTGCTGGCTCACAGCAGTTAGCTACAAGTTTCAGCAGTTCACAGAGGTAATACAGCCTCTTCCTGCAGCAGCTGCAGCAGATAGAAATAACAGACTGATGGTTGAAGAGGAAGAAAAAAATTTGGGAACTTTTTCTTTTCTTTATGTCACTTCAGGGGCATGCTGTGCACTTGGCGGGGCTGCCAGGAAGCTTGCTACAGCACCTTCGGCACTGGTGAGGAATAATCAGTGCCAGGTGTCACAAAGTAAAGCCAAGATCGGCCACAACTGTGGCCACAGAAGTGAGAAAGGAGGGTGAAGCACTGGACGCTAGCAAACTGGAAATTTCTCCAGAGTAGGTAAAAAACTCCCGGTGGCCATAAGCCAATAAAACAGCTCTGCTCTAAGCCTCCAGCATAAGGACAGCAGGAATAGCGATGTGTCTGTTTCTAAATGCCAAAAAAACCCCACAGGAGGATGTATGGAGCCCAATTCAGAGGATAAGTACACAGCCAGTGTAAATCACTGAGGACAGGAACACTATCGGTTCAAGATGCTGAGCTTTCTCTAACTTTTTAGTGACATATGTCAATAAAATCGTTGCTCTTCTGTATCAGAACTGTAGTTCATCTGGTTCAGCATCCTGCTGCTGGGATCCTTCTGTTCAAGTACCTGAAAAAAACCTTCAGCAAGTATATATATAAACCCCAATCTCTTCATGTCCTCATACTACATCTTCTAACACCCAGAAGTTACCTTCTGAATAAAGGGAGAGATTTATTATTCTCCCCAATAAATCTATTAGAATTCATTACAGAGTAGTTAATACATCAGTTTGTGTCATCTCTCAACACAATTAAAAGGTTGAGAAACAAGATCTTGGTATTTATCAATACTTCATAGTATTAGCAATAACTTCAGCAGCTGCCTTGAAGGCATTTCAATTCCTCTAAATCGCTACGTAGTATTAGCTCAACACTTGCAAATTTTCCAAATACTCCTCCTGTTAACTGTATATGGGGACGCTACAACTAATGAGGACAAATGAACAACTTCAAAGTTCTAAATTAAATAATTAAAGACAGCCACTGATGTCTAAATCTGCTGAGATAAAATTAAACCCACGATTTACAGCCAAATTCTCTAAAATTACACTGTCACAAAGTTAAAACGGTATTGCAGGACAGGGAAAGTATGCTATCAGATAATAATGACAAACTTAGCCAAGGCTGAGACCAACAAGGTTTTGAGAGAATTATAAAGTTAGTATCATATGTTTGCATGTTTTTGGCTTGACTAATCAGATATTGCAGGATTAAAATAATGATATTATAATGCTTCTTTCCTGAGTGATAGGCATAAAAGCTTTCAGTAAGGATTCACATTCTGCATTCACATGCAGAATGGGGCCAACCACTTGTAACTAAAGGAGCTAAAACTTTCTCATTATCTTAATGGAATGGGCTGCCAGCACCAGCCAGCTCTTCAAGTCTTTATTTACCTACCTGTGCCTTTATATTCCTTGGTGTTTCTTAGAAAATATCTTAGGCTTCCACATTTTTGGGCAACTGACAGCTCTTTGTACATGAATGAGCATGTTTCTATAACCTCAGCTATGTAACCGTTTCATTCATTTAGGGAATAAATGGGAACTTCTTTATTTTGTTGCAATTTCTTGATATTTTTCATATTATGTTAGTCAAGAAGTCACCAGGACACCCTTTTGCATATTTTCACTTCTTTGTAATTCATTAAAAAAAAAAAGGTAGGAAAAGCCCCCATAAAACCTGTTTTCCATTTTTATCCTTTACAAAATTGGCCTAGTAAAACACTTAACAAATGTATAATGACTATAATAGGCAAGTACATTTTACTTTTGATTTTCAATCACCATTGTAAATTTGCTTGCAGCTCCGTCCCCCACTGAAGTCCATAATGATGTTGACATTGACTTCAACAAGGGCACAATTCGGTCCTCTAAAAGCTCATGGGAGTTTTCAAGCAGAAGGTATGAAGAAATATGGGCAGGTACGCATGTGTTTGTGAGAGCAACAGAGAGGTCACACCTCTGTCTTGTATTCAAAAACTATGCACTCAACTAGTTTCTTCAAATACCATCAGGGCTTGGCTGAAAAAGACTTTTTTGGCAGCTAAAGACACCATAAACTGAACCCTCTAAAATGTGTAGCAAAACTGTACTATTGCAATTAAACTTTCCATTTTCTGAGAAAAGCCATTTTCTGCCAGCAGTTCAACAAACAAAAAAAAAAGCACCTAATTACAATAAATCTCTCTGAAGAGGGACTGAGTATCTTCAGATGCATGAGCATTTGCAATAGACTACTGGCTATGCTACTGCAGCAAAACTCTGGCTGTCTCCATCATGGAGACCCAGCTCTTCTTCTCAGTACAAAACTGACCTATAGTGAAGTGGGACAGTTTTCTGATTTTTGTTTATTTGCTTTTTCTTAACTTCTCAAATGATGTAAGACACAGGTTAGATCAGAACGCAAGCGGAGCAGTCAGCAGGACAAAACAACATTGTTTAAAACTACAGCACCATTAAACTTCCAGGCTTTACAGCCACTTTTTTTTTTTTTTTCTATTGTGCAAGCAAGAGCATTCCTGTTACAAGGGGAAATTAGTTAAGAGAGCGAGATCATACAGCGTAGTAGGGGAGCTCTGCTGTTACTTGCTGAAAGAACGTCAGAACTGGAAGGAGGAGGTATTAAATGTAATTCCCTGCTGCTCGCTCTCTTAAGGCACAGGCAGATCTCTACTGGAGGCCTGCTAGCTGCAATCAAAGTTTGCCCTAAAAGACCTTCTCCACCATAAAGCCATAAGCAGCAGCAACAGCAGACTATAAAGCTCTTACTAAATTTAAGCACAATCCTGGAAGTCTTGAGCAACGGAGGATCCTCAGCTCTGGTAGTTCTGAGCGAGGCTCTGCAGGATTTTACAGAATCACAGACTGGGTGAGGTGGGAAGGGACCTCTGGAGGTC
>VYXH01005475.1:0-18164 GCA_013397275.1 Burhinus bistriatus | reverse complement strand
GGACAAGGGGTAAAGGTTTCAAACTAAAAGATGGTAGATTAGATTTAGACTAGATGTAAGGAAGATGCTTTTTACAATGCGGGTGGTGAAACACTGGAACAGGTTGCCCAAAGAGGTGGTAGATGCCCCATCCCTGGAAACATTCAAGGTCAGGTTGGACGGGGCTTTGAGTAACCTGATCTAGTTGAAGATGTCCCTGCTCATTGCAGGGGGGTTGGACTAGTTGACCTTTGAAGGTCCCTTCCAACCCAAACTATTCTATGATTCTATTGATTCTATGATTCTAAGACAAAAATAATTAAAAATTACAGTAATATTTCAGATATGTCAGTATTTACACATAGAAAGTAAATGATAGGGTTCTCTGAAATAACACTATACTTTAATTATTTTTTTTGACACTTCCAAATTGCCATCTATGTAAGGATGGATTTTTAAAATTATATTTGTGCCACTTGTCAATCTTAGTGTTGAGAAAGGCAGATATATACATACAGAAAGATACTTAACTGCACTTACCTATTTATTAATGGGCTACTCTTCTATTTAAGTAAAATCAGTATTTGGCAGCAAGACAACGAAGATGTCTAAGTAATGATGACCAATGAGGAAATAATGGGCATATGGGCAAGGTCTCATTCACTGGTCAGAAAAACAAAGGGAGAGTATTTACACCAGTCATCACATCTTATATTTATTTTCTAGGAACTGATATTTGTGAAGTATAGGTTCTGCTTGCTATTTGTGGGATACTTAACAGGTGCTTAAAAATTGGCAGCTGAATTACATTCTTATTTTCCATTAAAAATGAAATGTCACTCATTTTTGTTTGCCTGGACTGGCTGTGCAGCAAATGATTCATCTTTGCATCAAACAGGTTACTGATACAAATTACTACCTATCACTGGATACAGTTTTTCAGTACTTTGCATAAATATTCTGCATCTCAATGGAAACAGAGATGTTGGTTTGCTGAGGCACTGCACAGAATATGGAATTTATTTTCATGTACTGGAGACTCTAATCCCAGAAAATGATTGCCCATGAGTAGACTGGAGCTCAAAAATACAGGAAAAAGCTGAGCTATAGCTGCCATCCAACTGTTAACAAAGCCATTCAGGACAGACGCAATGATTCACAAAGAGAGCACACCAGGATGAAACATCACGTGAGCTGGGGAAATACCACCTTTTACTGTTACTCAGATATATCTCTCTTTGGACAAAAAATAACATTAAAAAAAAAATCCCCATTTTAATATCTTCCTCAAATGCGAAATAGCTCCAAAAAGCAGAACAGATGGAGTTTCTTTCATCCTCTCCACAAAAAGGCTAGATAGGTAGGGGTGTCATTTTCACACCGTTTTCCTATTATTAAGTATTATAAAAATCAACAATGAAGACCAATGTCAATGCATATAAAAGGATTTGTGCAGGTGAAAAAAATAATGTGACTTCTGTTAATCTCTGTATCTGCCTTAAGGTGTATTTCATGTTAAGCTCCATACTTTAATATTCCCTCATATCTTACTTTAAATCCTGCAGAACATGTACATCATGCACTTTTATCTTCTACTTTTCTCATTCATATGAGCGTATGCTTCTTTACATTTTGGCAGTTCTTCAAATGGGATCATTTGAAAATGACTTACAGTTAATGACTTTAACCTTCCAAAACAATATACACTGCCTCTTCAAAATTTGGAACACTTTCCCTAACACTGACAACCACTTCTGTTAGCCAGACCACTCATTTATATAGATAATTATTTTTTAATTAAAAATAATAATAAAATCCTTCCAAAACTGCCACACATATGTCCGGAATGTAAAAAAATATCACTATTCTTAACAGAGATTCTTCTTTATACTAAAAAGCAGCATCTTAGAGCAGCTTTTGTCTTCACCTTCAACATAACTTTTTTCCAATATATTGCCATCAGCCATCAGAAAAAGGAACAACACTGACAATAGCTCAAACAAATTCTGAGAGACTTTTAGCCAGTGACAAGCTTTATAAGATAAGCATCTCCAAAGTATAGGTACAAAAGAAATTCTCAATTAAATTCAAAAAGATTGATGTATGAAACAAATGCAAGAAATCTTTTCTATGCTGCATTCAAAAGTGTCTCGATTAAACAACCAACAGTTAAGACTAGGATCAGTAGAAAGTCATATCAGTAGTTGTACCCTTTCTAGTGGTAAAAAATAACTAGTTCCAATTCAAAAAACCTTGGATCTAGCTCTTCTAGTATTTTTGTGGAAACTCACCAAATTCTTGCAATGTATGTGCAACCAGAGTACAGACTTACAGTGATGTTATGGCATAATTTTGCTCCCTATACTTCAATGAAACATTAATGTTTTATCTTTCATTCAGTGTTTTGCAGCCTTCACGTCAAACTGGGGCAGGACAACTGCACTCAGACTAAAATAATACAGGCATGTAAGTTTGATTTCCATTTCTCCTGATCATAGTTGGGAATCAAGAGCTAGTACAGCACTTAGCATGAAAACTGGAAGCAAAACACTTGCTGCAAGGAATACTACTTTTTCTTTTACTTAGCAAAAATATGAAAAAGAAATTGAGATAGACATATTAGCCAATACGTCCTTTTCAACAAATCTAGTGAAAAGGCTAGACTCCAACATATTTGTGATTAGGAAGACTTTTTGTCAGTCTGCTTAAAATACAAAGCTGTTGATACTTAAGGTCTACTGAACAACAACAACAACAAAAAAGTGTTAATAAGAGTAGTGAGGAACCCAGAGAAGACTGTGTTGCTTGTTAGCTGTTTGGCCACTGATTTTTAAATCACTGGCCCTGAGCTCCTTTTCTTCCATCAATTGCAGTGGATTGGTGGCAAAAATGTAGCACAGATCTCCTCCTCCTTGTCATTTCATGCACGCTGGCAAGTCCAGATATTCCTCTGTATTTTTGTTCTTGAAAAGTAAAATACATTGCCTTTTATAAGGGCGCTACAACGCAGTGACTTATCATCCCTTCCACCACTGCTTCTCAAATGGTCTGCTAGTTACCCGATCTCTTCCTCCTCAGGCAGTATTTTTTCAAGAAAATCCTTCAAATTTCAAAAGTCAACATACAAATAAAAGTAAATGAGCAGAGGCTTTAAGGTCTGAGTGAAACTGAGAAAGAGAGAAAGAAACATCATTCAGCAGCACAATGATCACTTTTACAAATCTGTGCAATAATTTTGTGCAGTAGATGTTCATCTTTCTGAGTGCAAGTTTGCTTGGACATTTTTCCACTGCACTCTGGATGACCTACTGCGGTCTATGGATAGAATAAACCCGAGCAGAGTCCATCTGTCCTCATTTTCCTACATACTTCTACCGGGAGATATAAAAATAATATATGCCTAATAGAGTTTTAAATACATTTACTGAAACTGAAGCTGCTTCGCATGCAGCATTTCACAGAGTCACCATTATCTCAACTCCTGGAAAAACACAGTAAGAGCTAGGCCTGGGGCTGAGTAGCTGTAAACAGCAAGTTCTTGTAGTAAAGCTTTTCTACAAGCCTTCCTTTCATTCCTGTTCCTATTATGCAGCACCTGCTTTGAATCATCACCTCAAAGAACGTAATCTTTTCCTCATTTTTGCCTTCCTCATTTTGCCTCAGCAAAATAAATTCAAAACTAGAGCCTAGAAATTATGGGGAAGAAGGAATATATTTCATTCTTATTTCCCAATAAACTGGGACCCAGGGGTTGCTGCCCCTACTCAGAGTCAGGTACAGAGCGCATTTGAAGTCTCCCACCCCTCAGGAAGTGTGTCTGATATGGCACCATTTATACTCCTAAGTCCCTGGAAATGTAATCACTGTGCTCCTCAATACTCTGCAATGAGTTTTAAGGAGAGAGAGATAAATTTGAACTGCCTCACACAAACGAGTTATTTGAACCTACATCTCTTATGTCCAGATCTAGAGTGGGCTACTGGACAAAAAAGGAGAGCTGCTCCCATCACCCTTGTGAAGGTAATTCTCCCTTACTGTGGCATTCATATCCTCTGTCTTTCAACATCATTCCTGTTTAAATCCATTCGTCTGTCTGTCTTCTCCCCTTCACCCCTTTACGTAATTTACTAACACAAATCATCACATTAAAAAAAACAGAAACAGTTTTTCCAAAAGGAGAGGGGTTTGTTGTTGTTTTAGTCTAAACTATTCAAGAAACTTAATTGAAATTTTGCATAGTATTTTTCTGAAAAACATTTTTCCTTCATCAGAAATGTTTTATTTGCCTATATTCACTCTCAAACTACAACAGATAAAATGAAAACAGGCCCAGAATTTATATACCTTTATGTACATACAATGAATTATTATATTAATACGTTCCTTTAACATAGCAATCTTTTCCTGAAACACTCAAAACTATTATTCTTCAAGTCAGGCTCACGACCCAGTGTGTACCAACAAATGTAAATAAATTCACAGCTCTAAATATAAAAAACCCACAAATGTGAAAGGCAAGCATAACATAAGATAAAACATGCATGAAGAAAGAGCACAGGTGGTAGGAAGATCACAGAAACAAAACAGCATTCCTTGGCACACATTTAGCTATAGTACTTACACTTTGCCACCAGTATAGTTAACGAGGTGGGAACTATATACACATAGCAAAAGGAAAAATGCTACCATGACACTGATAACACCACAAGAGGCAGTGAAAAGGAGGGTAACAATCAACACAAGAATGTTGCAGATGAAGCTGCCAACTTAAAAATCAATGAAGCTAGGTAGACGTTGTTCAAATAAATATTACTGCATCATTAAAAAGCGGTTTGCTGAAATCCATGCGACTGTATTGATACCTGTGGAATTCCAATGGCAACAAAGCAGGGAAAAACCTTCCCAATTTCTCTGAAATTTCTCAGCAACTTCTCAGCAACCCCCATCACTTCAGACATAAATTTATGAGGTCACATGCACAAATTCAAACTCTGTTTCACTCAATGAAGCTAGTGACATCTATATATGATGTATGACTAATAGCATCGCTATGTGCTATACGAAAAGGCCTTTTTCTCCAAAAAACTGTGTTACTGTATTGCATTCTATAAAAAGAAAATAATCCTGAAAGTCAGAGCTAAATTACTCAAGTCTTCCCAATCCTAACTTACGGAAGTTACAGAACCGTTAGTCTCCTCAAAAGCATCCAAGCCTCTGAGCCAAGTCCTTTGTCAGTGATTTTGTGTCACTTTTACTACTACTGTGGAGCAGCAGGACCTCAGAGCACAGCATCCTCACCCAACTGAGGAACAGTTGAAGAATGTATCATTTGCTTAGGAGAGCAAACAAAACTGCCTGACTTACACACATTATTAATATTTAAACCACAACCATGAGAAGCCAGTGAAGAAAATATTTTACTACTTGAAGGTCAACAGGGCCAAAGGACTTCAGGGGACTAATAATTTCACAGCAGAATCAATTGTTGAGGTAGACATAATACAATACATACTCTTTTGTTTAACCTTTCCAAGCGCTTTAGAAATCTCTCCAATTCTTCCCATCTGAGACAGATTTTACGTGCAGATTTTAGAAGAGACTTGCCAAATTCTTCAGTAATTCCAGACACTGAGGTCTCTAGATATTTAAAGTGATTAGTAATAGTTAATGCAGATTTGAGTTCTTTATTCAGTTCTGCAGCCAGGATTTTATTAACTGTCTCACTCAGATGAATGAAGTACTACCTACTAATAAAGATTCCTTTGTTTGTTATGAACGTTGCACTAACAGTGCAGAAATTACTAGGAGTGGTTCATTCTGTCACCCTGGTTCAGAAAATACCTTTCATAATGGCTCCCTAATAGATAATTTCTTGGATATTGATGCTGGCTTCAGCAAACAACCTATAATCTGTGGTATCCTTTCCCCAGTGTTTTCAGAAATGTTTCCTGGATACTGCCGTAGAAAAGACAGAACATACCCACTGGCAATCTCTTAAGTATTAGGAGTAATTCCTCTTTCCCACCTTTTCTGAAGTCCCCATTTTATCAATGGATTCAGTTAGATATAAAATTACACCCTGGTCATCTGAACAGTTTTTTTCTTTTATTTTCAACTGATTTACAAATAGTTTTCACTTTCTGAGTATCAGCCATCCATGCCTTTACTCACCAGTAAAACTATTGCTCTTTAAAAGTTCTAAACTTCAAAAATACAGCTGCAATGTACCTAGTCCTTTGGAAGACATTATGGGCAGTAAGTAGCCATCAGGGAAGGAACTTCTAACTTATGTACTGAGTTATTTGCATGAATTGAAAAATAAAACACTCTTGCCTGACAGTATTACTTTTATAATCAGTAAAAGGACTCATGAGAATACACTAGATATCTCTTCAGAGTATCAAGCAAAAGCATCAAGAACTGCACAGAAGCACAGGGATAAGCACCAAGGAATTTATTTCAGTGCAAAAGCTGAAGTGTTTCTTTAAAATAGTAAGCCCTTGAGAGAGTAGGGAAAATGAATATTTAAATGTAGCAACTAAAAATTCTCTCCTATAAAGCTGAAGACAGAAGTACATTATTTTCCTAGGTTGTAAAAAATAGCCATATAGAGAAAATATTTTCAAAAAATATTAAAAAAATAAGCTTAAATGGTAATGATCTTGATCCAGCTATATTCAAAATGAAAGCTACAAGATAACATAAATACACAATATCAGCAATGCCATAGAAGTAGACTTATGCAAAATTAATGACATTAAATTAAAACTATATGGAAATAGATCATACTACTACATATTTATGCTGCATCACATATTCAAGTATCTTTGATGACTTGAAGGAACAAACAGACTGTATTTAAGATCAAATCACAAATGAAAAATAGAAGGGGATTAAAAAAGGATATTGCAAATAATGAATAAAGAAAGACATCCTAAAACACAAAAGCAATCACCAATCCAAAGTCAGTTTAGAAGCATTTTCCACCATCAACACCACCATAAAAATCATAAAAACAAGAAAGATCTACAGTAGCCACGTGAAAATAAATATAGGAATCTTAAAGAGCACAGAAGAGAGCTTTGGCAGAAATAAATTGTTGGCTGATGTCAACAGAACTGCGGCAGTTTTTCTCAGCAGAATATCTGCTCTTGCATTCTCGCATCTCTAACAACTGTACATGGTTTTGTTTTCCACAGACTTGTATTTTTAATATAGGGCTTTTTCTAATATTTCAGCTTCTTCTAATATCTCAGCTATCAACAATATCATTAATGCTTAGACTGAGCAGAGCTTTTCTTGAGTATTTTCACATCCTCGGAAAAGGAACAAGTATTTGATCCTGATTTTACTTGATGGTGACAGGCTGCTTACTGGATTGGAAGTCAGAAAGATTCCTGGTTCAAACTGCTATTGAACTTCTTTCCCACAAATTGTTGCATTATCAAGATGAACAATTAGTTATACTCGCCTTTTTCTCAGGAGAAGAGTCTCAAACCTGTTGTTTGTTGCAATATTTGTATTGTATTAATACAATACAATTATTGTTACAATAGCACAGCTAGGACTGATTCCCTGTTAAGCAGGTGGCTGCTTGCTCTACTCTTATACTGGTATTCTTAAATGGTTCAAGACAGACTCTGTGATGATTAGACTCAGTCCCTCTCAAACAACAATGGGGCTGTTAAAGGGGACCAAAAAAATAAGACAGATAGACTCATTATGTTTTTTAGTAATATTCAAGAAAACACTGCATGTCATATTAGAAAATACTCCTACAGGCAGGAGTTTCTTCTAGGAGATCAGCATTAATAGGGAACAATTATGTAAGTCACATAGACTACTAGCAAAAACAGAGAGATCAGGTCATTTTTCATTCCCGTGTCATTTACCTGTATGATAAAGCTTTCTTCACTTTAAATATGAATGAACAGTGTCTTTTTTTGTCTTTTTAAACTAAATGCATGGTACTGAAAAAGAAATGTTCGTGGAGAAAAATAATTATCTAATGGAAATAAAAGCGCAAGAAAGGAAACACACTTTAAGTTAAATTATACCAGGATAAAATCTGCCTTCTCGTAAACATCCAACATACTCCTTGCACAAACACATTCTAGTAATGGACCATCAAATGCTGATGTGCATGAGGAATTCCTACCAGATATAATGATTCCTACACCAAATCACTTACCTCTCTGAAAAAAAAAAAAAAAAACAACACAGAATCGAGATGTAATGCTTAAACACAGAAAAAAGAAAATATGCTATAATACAAGTATTGGGTCAACATTTCCAACAGCTCTTTAGCAAGTGCCAAAGAACTGAAGCAGACTGAGCAAATAAAAATGTAAAGGAAGACAAACACTGTTAACTTGACTTGAACTCCATCTGCAGAGAGAATACTGTTTGCCTGTTTCTGACAGATTATAAGCAGACATATAGGGCTATATCCAGTCTGCCTCTACAGGCCTAATTAACAGGTTTCACGTGCTTCTTGTTTGAACTATTTTTCTTTGCTGTGGCCAATATCTGGCTATATAGTCTAATAGAAAGAGCTCAATTGCTTTTAGAAGCAGCTGAAGAAAACATTTCCTTCATTAGTGGATATGTAAGTTAGTTGTAGCCATGTTGGACCTTAAAGCACAGCTATATACAGTGAAACCATTGGACTTGTTCAATATTTTCTCCTGTTTAAGGTTTTTCATGCATTTTTGTTAAAAAAGGCTGAGCACTCTGATTTAATTCAGAGTATTTTTAGTGAGTATTTGGAATCCAATATGTCCTTTTGAAAGAGTGAGTTACAATTAACTTACCCATTGAGAAAAATCTTAATGGCAGGTGTTTATTTTCATTTCTGTGATTTTGTGGGACTTTGTGTACCTAACCAATAGGCCTTTTAAAATTGTGAATACACTGCAATGTATTTACCTTATTCATGGCAAAGAGGTACAGGCTAGACACCACAACTCCAAAACACCCGAGTACATTTTGCAGCTGTGTATCAGCACTGAGCGCTTCCCTTCCTCCCCTACATTTTAGACCAGGAACATAAGCAGCCTCCAAAATCAGCAGGTTCACTTTTCAGCTTGATTTTGTGGAGCTGGATGGTACATCATGAACTCATAATTACCAACATTTGACAGACAAATACAATCCCCAAATATTTTTTTCCATTTGAGCATATCTTCCATTGGAGGGAGCCAGCTGAAACAAGACGCTGCGGGTTTCCACGCCTCTCCATATGAACTGAGCAAGCACCCCGTTGTGACGCTGGCTGCTGCTCTCTGCTGTAATGAATGTAGGCTTGGAAATATCCTTAGCAGACAGGACTACACCTGTGGTCACTAGAATTTTTGAATCTTCAAAAAGCACATTCCCATGCTCTACGAAAGGGCTATTACCAGTCTTTTCAAAATCTATTGCTGTGCCCTGGCCCTCCGAGAACAGATCACCTTCATGTTTGCTCTGCAGTTGTGCTCACACTGGGCACCTGTAACAGTTCCAGTACACTTACGGGTGTTGAAATGAGAGCTAGACTTCAGCAATCAGATGCACTAAAAAATACACTAATCTGCATTTTATTAAAAATTGCCAAGGAGAAACTACATTCATGTGTTAAAGTGCAACACTATGTCTCAAATACAGAGTAGCCTCAACATCGAGCTATTAGAGACACAGGACCAGAGCAACACACATCCACAGCCCCTGAAGCTAGCTCTGCTGCTCCTGTCTCAGGCAGTTCCAGGGCGGACGCCACTGCATTGGAACTCCTCCATCGCTGGTTCTGTTATATGGTAACAGTATCTTTCATTTTCACCTGGTAACCTCAGTTGTCTTGACAACATGTTAAGTTTAGCTTCCAAATTCCCCTAAAATAAATAGTCTTCTGTATAAACTTCCAGGCCTTGCTGAATCTTTAGTTTCCTTTGGAAGTCTCCCAGGATATAAGTAATGCTGAATGAGGGGTGGTGAAGTCTGTTTTCTGGAGAATATTATGAAAAACAGCAACTTGACTAAACATTAGAGAATTCAGGAAGCAATGTGTACATATCCATGCAGAAGATTCTCTTTTTTTAATTTCTTTTTATTAATTGCGTTTTCATTTGGTCACTTCACACTTTTTGCTTGCAGAAGCAGGGATTACATTTCAAATGGTAGCTGGCCTGATGAAAATTAGGTGGCCACAAGATCCCAGAAGCTGCTTTTGACAGTATTAGTGAGCCCACAGCATCAAAACACAACCCTTAATTTCAGTCATGATTACTTATTTGGTCACTCTGAGCAAAACACATTTTTTTCATTCCTTTGGGGAAGGGGATTACAAAAACATGGTTAAAAAAAATGGTAAGGGTAGAAGCATCAGGGAGAATAGGCTGTCGGGGAGCAAGACAAAGCACTCCAGAGATCAAAAGAGAAATGTTTAATGAAAGTCAGACACCTGGAAATTTTCATCTGTCTTAACTTGACCAAAATTACACCAGGACTAAACAATGCAAACTCTCTCAGCCACGCTCTTACTGTATCTGTTGCAGCAAAGCGGCTTAGCCTTTCCTCTGTGTGTGCTATGTTTACATAATCAATTCTGACTCAGTTATTTAATGATGTGAAATACAAACATTTCTTTATCAACTCATTTTGCAAAATATTCTGCCTAATTAATCTCTCCCCACCACCACCTTTTACTTTCTCTCTGTTTTTAACCACAAGGTTTCACAGCTAACGTTACAAGATGACAAGGGCAATTATCATTAAAACAGAGCAGAACAAAGCTATGGTAATGAGAAGAACTACAGTTCATTCACTGAGGTTCTGGCAGTGATGAAAGGAGTAAACTGAGCCTACCTTCCTTTTACAGATAACAAAGCAATTACGACGTGTAAAGTAACANGGCAGGCTGGTGCTGTTCAGTATAAATTAGAGATACCTGCTCTATAGCTGGCACTCAGGACCTGTCAGAAAGGTAAATTAAAGCTGCTTCTTTCTTCATGTTCCACAGTGCTTTTGAACCAAATGCAGGAATAGAAAACTTTACAGTATGAGAGTCAGTAAGCTCAGACAGGGCTCAGATGTTGCCCCTCCTGAACACCAGCCATCCACACAGGCACCTCCAACAGGGGAGATGCTGGCAATAAAAATTGGTTGCACATTGATGTCACATCACTGTGTCTTCTGATTCCAGCAGCTCGGTGCTTCTCAGGAAAGGCAAGCAAATAACTGAAAGACTTAGTTAGGAAGAAGCTTCTGCACAAGAAATTAACTCAGATTAATCTGAAAGCCATGAAACACCANAGAACAAAGCTATGGTAATGAGAAGAACTACAGTTCATTCACTGAGGTTCTGGCAGTGATGAAAGGAGTAAACTGAGCCTACCTTCCTTTTACAGATAACAAAGCAATTACGACGTGTAAAGTAACACAGAGAAAATAATAATTTACTGGAAAGCTGAGAGAACAGCAGGCTCTGAAAAATACAAAGGAAAACAACTTGTATAAAAGATAATTCACTATATCAAAAATTATTACAAACAGGTGACATATAAAAACTGCTGGGATGCCTAGCAAGTAAAACCACTATTTCAAAAGGNTTTACAGTATGAGAGTCAGTAAGCTCAGACAGGGCTCAGATGTTGCCCCTCCTGAACACCAGCCATCCACACAGGCACCTCCAACAGGGGAGATGCTGGCAATAAAAATTGGTTGCACATTGATGTCACATCACTGTGTCTTCTGATTCCAGCAGCTCGGTGCTTCTCAGGAAAGGCAAGCAAATAACTGAAAGACTTAGTTAGGAAGAAGCTTCTGCACAAGAAATTAACTCAGATTAATCTGAAAGCCATGAAACACCACACTAAAATCCAGGATTTCCTAGGCTTGCGTCCCATGTTTTGCCAGCACAGAATGACTTGAAAGTAAATTAAGAACATGCAAGAAGAAATCTGAGGCTCAAAAAGGACAAGTAACTGCCTCAGACTCATGCAGTGAGTAAACAACCGACCTCAGGTCCTTCTTGTGCTAGAGTCAATCTAGTGCCCTGCTCTGCAACCTCTTCAACTGTATTGGTGTCAACCTTTCTTGTTTCAATGTTTATTAAAATAAGTTTCGATGTCTATTAAAATAAGATATCATTCCATTGCCTTCTGCTGGGTTGGAATTGCCCATTTTTTTCTACATGGAATTTCCTAAGTATTCAAAGCAGGACAGTGGTACCTTCCACAGAAGACAGATCCCACAGATGGGTATCTTCCTTATCTCCCCAGCACACAGTTCAGCTCGAACAGCTACAGACCGGAAAGCTGCATTAACCCTATATACCGGGCTGAGGAGCTGAGGCTTTATGCAGTACTCCAGCAGATTAGGAGCAGGAATAAGTGCCAAGTGACCTGGGTTCCCACCCTCTTTCTGAACTTGTTTTATTGCAGAGCATAACCTCTATGAGTGTCAATTCTCCCACTTGAAAAAGTGAGATAATTACACCTCTCTACCTCACAAGGACTCTGTGAAGCTTAAATTAATAATGTTTGCCAAGTGCTATGTAAGTGCAAAAACTTATTAAGGTCACTCAGCATCAAAAAGGCGACCAGAGTCCAAGGTTTTATGACTCTTGGCCCCATATATAATCCACAAGACTTTCCACTCAAGCAGTTGCATTAAATAAATCCAGGACTTCAATTCTTTACTATTTAATATGTGAAATGTCCTAGGCAGAAGTTCATTCCAAAACTGATGTCTAAAAACACATACATTTTTACAAAGCAAAATTACGCTTTTTTTGAGCTGCCTAACTACTCACTAAGACATTTTCTGTGCAGTTGAAGAATAATTTTCCTCCAGCAGTTCTACCTCACAAGCAAGTTGTTTTTTCCAAGATATTAAAAAACAATAAACCTGATAAAAAAAGGATAAACCTTATAAACATCTAATAGATGGAACCTTGTTTATTTATAAAGACCTCCTAGGAATATATAATTTTCTTCCCCTTTCTTTTTCTTTCTAAGGTCAAAAAAATGCTGCTTTTTATTGGGTGAAAAAAGAGTGCAAGTTTTTCTGTCTTTACATTCACGGAAGCACTTGGTCTTAGGAAAAAAACCTAACCCATTAACAATCTTTAACTTCAACCTATGCCGTGCCATTATAAGGAGGATTTAAACACAGAGTAAATATACCCTTAACAAACTCTTGGCCCATTGATTTGTAATACTCTTGGGGAAACACAAAGACAAGAATAATTTGTGAGATCAATCTGGCTCACAGCTAAGGGGAGGTACTGTAGGTAGCTTTAGTATTACAAGACAACGTGATGGAACCAGTTGCTGTTTTCTGATGCTTTCTCTTCCAGCTACATGCAATGAAGAGTAATTGTTCTCTGCCATATAGTGTAAGAACTGGAAAAATACTTCTTAATATCCCATCCAGTCACACTAAGAACAAAGCTGTCCAAAACATATTCAGTTCTTTCCTCTCCTGGGACTGGGTAGGGGAGAGAAAACTTGAGTACACTTTAAAAAATCTCTCCTTGAACACAGATAATAATGTAAAACAATATCACTCTGGAATATGTTCTCCATCCCACACCAATCCAGTATAATTTGCAAATGTCAGATGCCCAGCCAACAATTTTCCCAGGATAAAGTAATTTCATATTTTAGCATTTCTCGTAAAGAAATAGGAAGCATGCCTTGTTCACAGACAAGATTACCCTCAGAACTTCACTCAGACTCTACAATACTCAGACCCAGGCTTTATTCTAACCTCCTTGTCTGCAATGGAACAATACATGACAGTAATTTTAAAATAAAAGTTGCCTTTTTTGTTTGCTGTGCTTGTTTGTTTGTTTGCATAGGCCAGGATGAGGTTTGAGCATTACTTTCCCCACCCCTCATTGCTATTGATAACTGCTGTTCTAATTCTTGATGTTATGAGGCCTTAAAAATGGACAAAAGCTAAGACTGACATTAGACAGGACAATGGTATCAGAACCAAAGTCACGAAAGATATCACACCAGTAGTGTTAAAGTATATGCAAACTTCTTTTAGATAGGACATCTTCTTATGAAAATTTCTGACACCATTATAAGATCTAGTTTTACATTCCTTTCATTTGCAAAATAAAATACTCCATCTGGGAAACAATACTGTAACTAATAGTAGAACCTCAATGTTTAGTTTTAAAGAAAAATGCACAGAAATGAGGACCATTATGTTAACCTGGACCTTGCTATTTCACCAATAGTTTTATAAATGCATTGATAGCTGCTAGTGGAAAGCAGTAGTTAATTTGAAAATGTGGATGTAAAAATACACACATCTTAGCCAAGTAAGGGTTTTTTTCACTTCAGAACAGGAAGGAAAGATTTGCCAGCCTTGTAGCCAGATTTTCCTTGCCAAAGGAATATAAAGAGGTGCTATTATTTATGAAGCTAGAAGAAAGGGCTCTAATTTAAAGTGAAACATTTCACCCATCTTTGAAACAGACTTTATGATGAAGGCATCAATTTGGATTTGTTTTGCTGGAGTAAAATCATTAGGAGTATCTCATATATTTCTGGTTATGAACAACAAATGTGATACAAACATCTTTAACTTCACTTTTCTGTTTGCTGTGTAAGCCACCTTGGAAAATTCTCAGCTGTGAAACCCACACAGTCCTCAGCCTTTACTTTCCAGTCTGACAGTGAATTAACATATTTCCCACAACATAGCTATCCTTTAAGAGGCAGAGTGACCTGTTTCTGAAGTGGTGAGAGGGGAAAACCATTTCAGGTCTATCTGATTAACCAGATACTTTACAGGGAATATATTTTATCAGCTGAAGAGATGGAATGAAATCCAAAACTCCTTATCGTACTTTTTTTCTTCCTAAACATCTCCGATTTCATCCCCAAACAAGCATATTTCAACTCTGCAGGGTGAATGTAAATTATTGTGATAATGTCACAATAAAATAAAAGTTACATGCTTGAAATCAGCTTGGTGAAAATAAAAGGAAGTGCCACATACAACAATGCCTGACATGTTGTGCACATCACTCTATTAATCCCAGGGAGAATGTATCTTTAAATAAGAGAGCGTTTCAGTTTCAGTGCACTGTCTGGTTCCTGTCTCCTTCCACATTCCGTATGTCAGCTCTGTAACTATTACTTGAGCTAATCTAAAAGAAACAACCTACCTATTCAGGAGGAGTCTGAACATTTCACTTAAGATTACATTTCTTCCTTTCCATGTCAGGAGCGATAAGCAAAACCCAATACCCTGAGCAGAGAAATGATAATTCAAAGAGAAAGAAAATACTCTTGACATTTTAACAATAACAAGTTATTAATATAATTCACTTCAGTTGAAAGAAAGTGGAATACATTTACAATGCAACTGAATAAAGGTTAAGTGTATTTTGTGTTTTGCTCTGCATTAAATATAAATATCTGTCATATCAAATCCTAGACTAGTTGTAAGCACCCTCTTAAAATCTGTGTTTCTAGCAGAAAGGAAAGCAATTTGAAATACCCTTTTTACAAATGACAAAACCCAAATCAGGTAGACCTTGTATGGAATAGCTCAAGGAAAACTAACATAGCTATTCCTGGCAGAATTATCCGCACACTGGGAACATCACGATTTCCTTAATATGATTGATACTATTAAGGTAGAATACCCTTGCAGCAGCTCACTTAGGACCAGTGTCCCAAAATGAGATAATGTAAAGCAGGCCTGGGTCTTGCTTTTTCTTGCTTGTTTCATGTTATCCCTTCCATACTCCCCTCAATGAAAACCGTATATTTTTGCATAAGAAAATATTTAACCAAGAAAAACATCACTGTATATTTATTCAAAACAATTTTTTTAAAAGGTACATGCAGCAGTTATCTATTGTATTATAAAACCACAAGATGAAAAATAAACACATCTAGTAACAAATCAAATGTCATCCTCTCCTTCTTTTTCATCTATAAAGACAGTTTGTCTAAAGGAAGCATTGGCTTCTCCACATTTGGAGTCAAGATTGAAGCCACCAGGGCTCTGTCCACTTTCACCAGTGGTTTCTTGTCTCTTTCCTGGGACACTTCTAAGCAAGCATTTGAAAGCCCATTTTTTTCCTACAAAATTTAGGTCAAATACTAGCATCCCAGATGTAAAGGAAGCAATGGGCTTCAGGCTGGTGGCCCCCTACACTTTATTTTTTAATTGGTCACCAGTGCTCTAACACTTCTGTTCTCATGCTAGGAGATATGACCTGTCATCACTAGCAACAGTCTCGTTATTTAAAAAAAAAAAAAAAGTTCTAGCTTTCGGGGATTTTACACCATTCAGGATTTGGGGATTCAAAAGCCCACTTAGGATGCATACTCCAGGCAGTAAAGTACTTCAGTCAAGGACTAAACTTTGCTTGCTACTATTTGCTTTATAATGGTTAGAAATATGTACAGGTTGCCTACATAGGCACCAACTCCCATATGTTTGTTCTCTATACCCTAATTAGCCACGAACAAATGAGTGGGTGTCACAGAATAAAGGGTATTTGTCAGTAGCATTTCTCTTTCTCTAGCATGCTTTCCTTCAAAAGCTCAAAAGGTAAAGCACTATTCAGATGTGATGTGGAAAGCATGCTCTAGGGAAGGTGGGAACCGTCAGAATCAGAACAAGAAAGGAGACATGAAAGTTGTTCATGTGCAGAAGTGTTCTTCAACTGAAAGGAGTTAAATGGAGAAAGCTGAGGAAGGGAATAAACAACAGGGAATAACATGAAAGGATACGGGGCGGGGGGGGAGGGAAGAAGAGTTAATGAGAAGTTCAGCTGCAAATCCATGCAGTATAAAAGTATACAAAGGTAATTAGAAAAACATGTTTAGTCTGTGAATGGAACATGTGGTTTATTTTGAACTGTGGTTTTTGCATTAGAAAGACCATTCCAACATCAATAACAGATACACATATTTACTTCTTCTACTGCTATGAGCAAATATATCCGTACGATGAGTTGAAGGTTATATGTAAGAAGGTAAGGAATGCAGCCAGATCTCACTAAGGACAGATGTATTTTGTGTGCTTCAGCTCTAAGCAAAGCAGAAACTTGTAACATTGCCGACATTTGCAAGATTTTAAAAGTCACCAGCTCTGTTCAGAAAACATCTGCAGAAACCAGCTGCACATGGACAATGCCAAAGAGTAAGGAGAAAACAAGTCAATAAATTTTTCCTTTTAAATCTAAGACGACAGGTTCAAAGGCTGCTGAACAGCCACTTTTTGCTGGGAGAAAAAGACACATAAAACCTCTGCTATGAGAGTAAAAGAGGAGGGTGGAATGAATACAGAATCCTACTAACGTGAATGGAAAGTATACACATCGGGAAAGCAACCTCAGTGACAAATGCAACAAGGCGATTAAAATAGACATCAACTTAGAGAAATACTTTGCAGCTGCGTATCTGCCAGTGAAGTCAAAAACAAAGACTGAAAGCAAATCTAGCTCACTTCCCTACCACAGAAGGAGGACAGCCTCCCTATAAGAACAGCAGCTTTCCTGCATGCGTGGCACAGGAGCAGTTGTACAGCAGGAAGTATGCAAGAGAAGGGAGCGTGAAAAGGTCTGTTTAGATATTCCTCACTCTTCAGGGACACCTCCGTAAGGAATGTCTTCCATACCTATTCGCCTGACCTCAAGGTAGGTATTAGGCTCTGGATTTGTTAAAAGTCCTATGACTTAAAAAATAATCAAACAAAACAGATGTTAAGCAGTTGCAGCTGAGGCAGCATATTTTTCTTTTAGCTTTGCCTACAAAGAGAATGAAGGTAATATACAGCAAGGTGACAGTTCAAGTCTTGCCATGAAGATTAAGGGTATGACCCCAATTTCCCCCCACTCAGCTGGGGACTCTGGTCTTTGGGCTAGTTAGCTATGCCACAGTCATCCTGTGAAGTCAGTTGCAACTCCATTGAACACTTTTGGCTGGGAAAAAAACATAAATCTTTAGGAATAAAGTATTTCTTTAAAAATTAGTAAATAAAAATTAAAATTAGTAAATAAAAGGCCCTAATTAAAATTCACACCTTTAGTTACTGCAAAACAATAGGTAGAGCTCTATCATGGTTTCTCATTAAGTCAGCTTCATTGGGGTCCAACTTAAATGCCTCTATGCAAACGCACGTAGCATTGGGAGTAAACAAGAAGAGTTAGAGACGTGCACATGCCT
>VYXH01005471.1:116589-141467 GCA_013397275.1 Burhinus bistriatus | reverse complement strand
GGATGTTGTCTACCTTGACTACAACAAAGCTAATCTAAACTCCCATCTAAAGCCATCTAAACTCCCACAGCATCCTCATAGGCAAGCTTAGGAAGTGTGGGTTGGATGAATGGACACTGGGGTGGATTGAAAACTGGCTGGCAGATAGAGCTCAGAGGGTTGTGATTAGTGGCACAGAGTCTAGTTGGAGGTCTGCGACAAGTGGTGTTCCCCAGGGGTCAGTACTGGGTCCAGTCCTGTTCAACATATTCATCAATGACCTGGATGAAGGGGTAAGGGTACCCTCAGCATGTTTGCTGATGACACAAAACTGGGAGGGGTGGCTGACACACCACAAGGCTGTGCTGCCATTCGGCGTGACCTGGACAGGCTGGAGAGTTGGGCAGAGAGAAACCTCATGAAGTTCAACAAGGGCAAGTGTAGGGTCCTGCACCTGGGGAGGAATAACCCCATGCACCAGTACAGGTTAGGGGCTGACCTGCTGGAAAGCAGCTCTGTGGAAAGGGACCTGGGAGTCCTGGTGGACAACAGGATGTTGCCAGCAATGTGCCCTTGTGGCCAAGAAGGCCAATGGCATCCTGGGGTGCATCAAGATGAGTGTGGCAAGCAGGTTGTGGGAGGTTATCCTCCCCCTTTACTCTGCCCTGGTGAGGCCACATCTGGAGTCCTGTGTGCAGTTGTGGGCTCCCCAGTTCAAGAACAGGGAACTCCCGGAGAGGGTACAGCAGAAGGCTGCAAGGATGATTAGGGGTCTGGAACATCTTTCTGATGAGGAAAGGCTGAGGGACTTGGGTCTTTTTAGTCTGGAGAAGAGAAGGTTGAGGGGGGATCTCATCAATGCTTATAAATACTTAAAGGGAGGGTGCCAGGAGGATGGCACCAGTCTTTTTTCAGTAGTGACAAGTGATAGGACAAGGGGTAATGGGCACAAACTTGAAAATAGGAAGTTCCATCTAAACATGAGGAGGAACTTCTTTCTTTTGAGTGTGGCAGAGCACTGGAAGAGGCTGCCCAGAGAGGTGGTGGAGTCTCCGACTCTGGAAGCATTCAAAACCTGCCTGGATGCCATCCTGTGCAACCTGCTCTAGGTGACCCTGCTCTGGCAGGGGGGTTGGACGACATAGAAGATCTCTAGAAGTCCCTTCCAACCCTTGGGATTATGTGATTGCCTAGTTTGCACATGAGTGGCTTTGTCAGGAAACTACCTGATTCATTGCAGAGGGAATCCCAAGTGTAAACTAACATCTCTGCAGTGTAGACAGTGTAATGATGAAGGAAGAGGGAGCAAAAAACCTTCAAAGTGTAGATGTGCCTTTTGTGACATATAGAGCAACTGTTTGTTCGTCAACTTCAAATTACATAGGGATAATTTAAGGCTACCTGTCCTGTGGAGAAACATTTCTGTAAAGCTGGATTTTTGTCAACTCTGTCCAGTCTGAATTCAGATGAATATGTCACTCACTCACTGCACATTAAGTACACAAGTCTCATCTAGGTTTCTACTCCACGGCTTCCCACCGATCCTCACTAAATGCCTATAGCTGATGGTAACAACAAGTTAAGACCAAAAAACCTGTCTTCATTTGTGATTTATCCTTAAGTTTTGCAAAACCGTACCAAAAATGTGACTTTTGTAATATATTAACTTGGATTCCAGCTTGAACTGTCTTTAGACTGTGGGTTTCCAGAGTCTTGGTTGAGGGCCATATTTCATAAAAGTTAGTGAAGGTTGTAACAACAGACCCTGAGGGTACTCTTTCATTCAATTCAGTGACATGAAGAATCAAACAAATACATGTGTATTCATCCCAGTTCTTTATATAATTAAAAGCCTCACTAGAAGCTGCAATAAGACTTCCTTTAACTGCAGACTTTTACTAAGAAACATTAAAACTCCTCCAGCCATCTTCTAGCCAGTGGTGATTTTCATGGGCTGATACAGAGACTCCTCTCTTACACCATTCCACGTGTAGCTCATGGTTCTGCCAGTTATTCAGATGGGAGGGGTGGGATTTGAATCTGTCTTAGGAAGAAAATGAATATTTTGTACTGGAAATAGAATAATGCAAAAATTACCATTGATGTGTCGATTGGATTTCCCCGAGTGTATAAATCAAACAGGTTGTTAAAACGTCATTCTCAGATAAACAAAACCTAGACATTTTTACAGTTTGATACAATAGCAGCAATTTATTATTTTTCACAAATAATTTATCATTAACAAATCATCTGTCCTTGACAGAAAACTGGCAAATAATGGATTACACAACGTACTTAACAAATCTGTGCACAGGCTCCAGAGAATAAAAGCAATATTGCCTATAAAATCTAATATAAAAAAAAAAATATGTCTCTGCTATTAAGCGTAAATTACAGTGTGGGATGATTAAAAACAAAGGGGTTTGGAGGAGCAATTCTTTAAATGGAGACATCAAGTCTGTGTTTGAATCTGTAATGTTTACTACAAATGTCAGAAATTCGTCACATCTTTGATGTGAGGTTGTATAGTTACTGAGTTTGATTTGTATTGAATACTTATAGCGAAATCTTTAGTTAACCATTAAACATAAGAAGTAATGCAAAAGGCACAATAACTCAGTCTCATGTCTCTTCCCAATATCCCAGTTTGTGACTATACCCTGGGTCACTACAGTACACTGCATTTCAGACTTCATCTTGAATGCTATCTTCATATGAAATCCAAACCCACACATATTCTTAGTTCGCTTTCCTCTGTACAATTCAACAAATACATACTATGGGATACTTTGAGGGCTTCAGAGACCATGCTGGCTTCTGGGACCTCTCAGAGGGTGAAACTCTTATGAAGGAGCTGTAGAAAGCAAGAGAAGGACTGCCTCCGCTTCCACACAACAGGCTGATGAGCAGGCTGCCCTGCTAGGCACAAGCTGCTGAAGATGTTTGATCCCTTTCTAGCACCACACCTGGGCATGAAGACTGGTGCATATTCCTCATGCTATGACTAAAAATGTCTCTGTCAGAATATTCTTTCCATACTTTCACAGGAAAACAACTTGAATACTCGTACAGCTACCTGGATGTCTGGAAGGCATCTGTGCCTTGTGTATTGGAGGTCAGTGTCAAGGTTTTGGCACAGAGGGGCCTGCAGGGTGGCTTCTGTGAGAAGAGACCAGGGGCTGCCCAATGCTGGACATGGGCAGCTCTAATGGACCCACCGTAAGAGCCCCCAACAGAGGCCATTGGCCAAGCTGGTGATGTCTCAGGGAAAACCTATTTAAGAAAGGGCAAAATGCCAGAAAGAGAGGAAGAGAGAAGATGGAGAGAAGGAGTGAACAGGCAGAGGAGGAGGGAATCAGGGGGACACAACAGAGGCAACATCGAGGCCAGAGGAGGAGGAGGAAGTGCTCCTTGGCAGAGCAGATGTTCCTAAAGGACCCATGTTGGACCATAGGAAATGAGCTAGAAGGAAGGAGTGGCAAAAAGAAACCCCTACATCCTGACTGCAACCCCTGTCCTGCACAGCTTTTTGCCTGGCTGAAGGCACTAAATGCAACCTGTGGTGATAACAAGGCAGGGAGGAGCCGTGTCTAAAGTGAAGCTGAGCCTGGGAAAGGAGGAGGAATGTGTTTTGCCTGTGTTTTAAAGCTTGTGTCTTTTTCTTGTTTGTTTCCCAATTCCTAAGTCAGTAATTATTTATATTAATTGGCAATAAATTAAGTTAATTTGCCCAAGCTGAGTCTCTTTTGTCCATGACAGTAATTGGTAATTCATTTTTCTGTCTTTATTTCAATCCACAAGCTTTCTTGCTCCTGTCCTTCCTATCCTCTCTCCCATCCAAATGCAAGAGGGGCAAGTGAGGAACCAACTTGGCTGCCAGCTGAGTCGAACTCACCATAGCTTTTTAACTAACCAGGGACAGCTAAAGGCCAAGCATGACAACTAAAAATGCCAGCTCAGAGGCATTCCGAGTGATTCACTCAAGTGATTTATGGGATTGTCATCTAGCACTATCAGCCCTACAATCCTGTTGTTAATGGCTAGGCTATACAGTGGGAGTGAATTGAAAGGGCAACTTGGCTGTACGCCTTCCCAAGACTCAAGCAGGTCACATGAGCTGAAAATGTTCAGATTCATAGATCTGCAGGTTTAAAATTGGAGTGTGAGCGGGGGAAGACGAGCATATGCAAGAGACATGGTAAAGCTCCATGGGTAGTGTGAAGAGCAAGAATCCCAAGATATCTGTGGGAAACAGAGTATTTATCCTCCTTCCTGTAACCAGCCAGCCATAATACAGATAAAAAGAGCACGAAGCTTTCCCTATGAGCTGGAACAAAATGAACTATTAGATTCTCTTCATCCTCTGACAGAGCCAGGAAAGCCAGCCAGCTGTGCAAAAGATCAAACATCACACTGCTTAATAGGGTAAGCCTGCAACTACTCTCTCTCTCCTTGAAGAACTTAGCCTTAAGAGACACAGTTATGTCCGTAGGAGGCAGGTAGTACTAGGCACAGCCAATGGAGTTATCTCCAAATGAACTAGTTGTTGACACAAAGGCAGTACAGTTGTGTAATTTGGGACTAACAAAAGCCTGGATTCTCTGGTCATTTTTCTATTTCATCCAGCAGCCAAAACTCCGAGTCAAACAGCCAACGACTATCCTAAAACAATCTCTACAACTCATAGGCAGCGATTTCTACACATGCAGGATGCATCAAGCCTACTTTTAATGTGCTATGCTCATAAGCTGTGCACTTACAGTCATTCCAACAGGTTCTAGATTAATTACGCAAGCTGCAAATTAATTTTATGATGTGTATATGTGCTGTGATGCCTTGAACTCATTCTTCCTGGTTTAAAGCTGATTTATCCTCATGTTGTATGTCTATCTTGCTCAGGACATGTCAGAAGTATATAAACTAGCATCAATCATCAGTGTGCTTTAGGAAGTATAGACCTTGATGTCCCAGCCACTTTGGGCTTACTTGGCATGAGCTTCATGGTATACACATACATATTTGTCAGCCAAAATTGCTCAGACAGGCAGCCTTACAAGGAAGCCTCAAATATCTGAGGACTAGAACAAATTATTAGCTCTTCTTCTTCCTGGGATAAACATTGTTATTTCTACCCAGGACTGCATTGTGCCCAATAAGCACCCAAATCACACAGCTCTACATCACGTAATAAACACTGTAAGATAGTGCACTTAAAAATTTTAAAACACAGAGATCTGTGTACGAACTGTGGAGTCTGTGTCTTCTTTATGCTGTAAGCTCCTCAGGACTCCTACTTGCAACAACTTTTTATACAGGGCTGAGTGTCCCATCCTTGGTCTTATTTGGAAGTTCAGAGGTTTCTGCTTTTGGACAGTGTAGGTCTGAATGATAGATGGTTGCTATGGGTATATTTGAGGCATCCTTTCATCACTTGGGAGTAGCAATACTTTTCCCTTTACTTATTATATTTTGCCATCCAAATGTAGTTGTAACACAAGATCTTCAAGTATCATGAGAAATCTGAGGGCATTAGCTCTCTCTGGTAAAACAATGAGGGCACCAGATGTCTTCAACAATAATTTCGGTCTCCAGGGGAAATAGGACGTTAGAACTGTAAATCCATCATATAAACAGTACATTTCTATTGTAGCTAATGATGATCTGAAAGCTAAAATAGAAATGAACTGTTTGTGCAGGAAAGACTGTTAAACAATTGAATTTCTTGTGAGCATAGAGCAGAATCAAAAGGATAAAAGCTGTATTTAGTGGGGGAGAAAGTCTATTGCCTATTAATCTATCTTCGTAAGTATAATTATCAAAGATATTAGTCAGAAGATAACCTCCTGTACTCATAACAACATTTAAGTAAGTGATTTTATTTTATGAACATCTATCTTCTCTTTCTAATATTAAATTTAGCAGCCAGTATCCTGTGCTTTAATAATCAGGTGCCAATTTAGTTTTAGACTGTAATTTCATCTTTAACATGGACAAATGCAGTATGAGTGTGAAGAAAACATGGCTCTCTGACTGCCTTGTGGCAAGAAGTGTGTTCTCCATCTGTGGAGGTACTGGTCCCATAAGCTTAATGGATTATGTTTGCCTCTACGCATTTATTTTTCATGTAACTATCAATTTTTATAATAGTTACAATGAAAACTTTGGACATATTTCTAATTCAAGAAGGCCCTAAACATTATGCCTTGCAGAGGCATCTACACAGATTGGACCATTGGGCTATAATTAATGGGATGAAATTTAACAAGTCCAAATGCCGGATTCTGCGCCTATGATGGAGTAACGCCAGGTATAAATACAAATTGGGAGAGGAGTGGCTGGAGAGCAGCCCTGCAGAAAGGGATCTGGGGGTGCTGGTCTACAGCAGGCTCAACAGGAGTCAGCAGTGTGCCCTGGCAGCCAAGAGGGCAGACCACATCCTGGGGTGCAGCAAACACAGCATAACCAGCCAGTCAAAAGAGGTGACTGTCCCGCTGTATTCAGCGTTGGTGCAGCCTCACCTTGAGTACTGTGTGCAGTTCTGGGCCCCACAATTCATGAAGGATGTGAAGGTACTCGAATGCACCCAGAGGACAGCAACAAAGCTGGTGAAAGGGCTGGAAGGCATGTCCTATGAGGAGTGACTAAGGACATTTAGCTTGTCTGGTCTGGAGAAAAGGAGGCTGAGGGGTGACCTCATTGTTCTCTACAGCTTCTTGAGAAGGGGAAGTGGAGAGGAAGGTGGTGATCTCTTCTCCTGGGTATCCAGTTACAGGACGTGTAGGAATGGTTCAAAGCTGTGTCAGGGGAGGTTCAGACTTGACATTAGAAAACATTTCTTTATGAAGAGGGGGGTCAAACACTGCAATAACCTTCCTGGAGAGGTGTTCAGTGCCCCAAGCCTGTCAGTGTTTAACAGGCATTTGGACAATGTCCTTAGCAACATGCTTTAACTTTTGATCAGTTCTGAAGTGGTCAGTCAGTTNAACTTTTGATCAGTTCTGAAGTGGTCAGGCAGTTGGACTAGATGATTGTTGTAGGTCCCTTCCAACTGAAATTATTCTATTCTATTCTATTCTATTCTATTCTATTCTATTCTATTCTATTCTATTCTATTCAGATTCTGGGGCTATTCAGATTCTGGCTCCCTTTGTGCTTTCATTACTCTCCTATTTTCTCCTTGAGCATCCACTGCTAGACATGAGAACATACAGAGTACGAGGGAAGATGAATCATTGGTTTCACCTGAAATTAACTTTAATTTCTTATGTTTTTATGAACTTGATGTTTTCTAATGAAGGAGTTTAGCTACCAGAACACCTACATACCTAAGGGGATGCAAAATATAGGGGCCTACAAACTCTTTGTATATCTAGGTTTAATCAGTTATGTTAAATAGAACCTACAATGAATACTATTGTAGTTAGAAGAATTAAAAGAGTGAAGAGAAATACAAAAAAGAAAAAATACCAGTCTGATTCACTGAAACCTACAGGAATCTCTTGTTTTTAATTTACTTTGTAAGTAGTTAAAAAGTTTTAAGCCACGTTTTTTTGTCTCCCAATATTTAAAGTGTGTATGAAAAGGCTGACTCATTCTTCACCAAGAAAGCAAGTAGGGGTATTTTTTATTAAAATGTGTGAAAAGTTTCCTGAAGTTGCTTCACCATGTAACAGAATAACTGATTTGTGTTAAGTACATTTCTCATCACTTATACCCCCTCCTTATTTTACTAATAATGTCTTCTAACTAATACTATAAAGTTAAAACCATGGAACGCCAATAAAGAGGGGCTGAGAGAAGCTGAGAAGCATTAGTGTTAATGAAGCTTAATCAGGTGATCTACTCAGTTCTAGAATACTCAGAAAGCAACAATCAGTTTCAAGTAGTTTTAATCTAAAATTTTAGAGATTTTGGGGGGTGATTCTTTTTTGAGATCTTTTTCCCTTTCCATACAGTCCGTGCTCTAAACTCCTCACAGTTAAGTAGAAAAGAGTTTTTAAAAATACAGCAGTGATCAGTCCCCAAAAATCTGAACTTGAACACATAGAAGTGCAAAAGTTGAGTCATCTTAGATCTGAACTTTGCTGGAGGTCGCTCTTTATGATGAACTGCACCAAAACTTGAAATACAAAGACCTCCAGACTTTTGACCTCCAAACTCATGCCTTCAGGGCAGCTTGAGGTTAGCAATGTACCTCTTCATGGATGTTTCTCTTCTCACCTTCTATTATAGCTGAATGTATTTCCAGTAGGGAATGCCAAAAGAGACTAGCAAATGTTAGAGATGTGTTTTGTCTGAGATTACTTCCTGTGCTAAGTCCAGGAGCACCCTCTGACTGGCTGACCAGCTAACTGAAATACTCAGGCATCTATTACTTCCATTAAGAAGATTAGACATTCCAGATTTACAGCCCTGTGTATTTTGCCAGACCAAATGCCATCCTCTGTTAAGCTCTTCCTCAGAGAGAAAAATCTAGCCACTTACAGTTAGTATGAGCCAAGCGATCAGCACGCCAGGTCTGCAGCTGAAAATCTGGAATTATCTTATTACAGCAGTAGGAATATTTAGGGATGAGTGATTGTAAGAAAGGACTCGTGGGACTGGCAGCATTCAGCAGGACTTTGGCCAAGCTAAACACCAAGTAGAAAATGCTCTTCAGTCATTGCAGCATAATCCCAGACCCCGTCCTGTCTACACATTTCTAACAAACTTAGTTTAAGACCTAAGAAAATAAATGTGCAGACAAAACAAAGCTTCGCATCCAATTCACAGGGATTTTTTCCTTCCAGGTGGAGTGTAGCAAAGAGTAACAAGGAGTAGCTTCATGAATGGCTCCAAGAAAAGAGACACTGGTCATCAGCAGCTTGAGAAAGGGACTGAACAGAGTCCCTCCTTCCAGTGAGACCTCTGCCTGTGAGTCACTCAATGAGCTTGCAAGCAGCTAAGGCTGTATTTCTAAAACAGTGGCTTTCAATCTGTGGTCCATAAAGCACCACGAGTTCATGGACTTTTTCTGGAAATGCAAAGTTAGCAAGACAATTCTCAAGAAGGAGAATTTTGACATGCTACTATTTACAGCTTCACAGGAAAAAGATTTAAGCCCTGCTAACAAAAAAAAAAAAACAACGAAAACTTCTGCTGTACAGTATCTGATCTGGCCATCTTCTGTAGACATAGGAGTGTTAGAAAGAGGATAGAGTAAACATAAAACTTCGCTGGTTGTTAGTCAGCCTGGAAAAGTAAATGGGTGCTATTGGCTAAGAAATATAGCCAAAAAAGATAGGCAAAACTGGTCGGTCACTTCAGAGAGAAGCGTGGGAGCAGGTCTTTAGGGTTGTGCTGTACTCACAGCTGCTATTTGGAAAGGAAAATACAGCTATGGCCTTATCTGGGTTTTTTCCCCCTCTTTTCAGAAAGCCCAAAGGTTAAACTAGTTTTCTTTAAGGAGCAGATCTTACAATTTCTACCATTCATGCCATGGCGTTCTCTGACTTAGACTACTAGGATAGTAATTCTGACAGAGCTAAATTGTAGGCATATTTGAGATCTAAGGCTAGTGCAGAATTCAGGAGGCCATTTACTACATGGCACCTCTTTCAAATAGTGCACAGCATAAGCAACCTTGGAGCTGCATTGGCTCTTTAAAGGTTAAAAGATGCTACTTCAGTCATCAACTTTGCCCTGTAATTCCACAGAAATGCTGAAAGAATGATTCTCCCCATTGCCATACTTGTACATGTGTGATCAGAGACTATGTATGGTGTGGTGATAGATTCATGAGCAAAGGAAGGGTGTGACAGAGTGCTTTGCATGAGGCTACCTGACATTTAGAGATTATTTTTTTCCTTCAGACTAACATTATTCTAATCTTTTTGCCTTTAGGGCATGCTGTTTACCTGAGCTGAAAAAGATCCAATTAATCATGGCTTTAATTTAGCTAATAATAGATACATGATTAATTTGTCTTAATTATTACTCTATGGGAAGTCTTTTATTTAAATACTGATTTTTGAGGTTTTTGTGGAAATCAAGTCATCAGTAATCTGCATACTTAGGACAGAAGCTGTGGATGCTTGGTACTGCATCAAGAAAACAATGACATTTCTATGTCAGGAAACTGAGAAAACATGATTACTACCTTGCTTAGCACAAGATTTACAAATCAATGTTTGTATTTACTTTGAAGCTAAAAGGTTCACCCTTCCCTTCACTCTCTCTTCTCCATATGTAGAAGTACTCAACAGACATTAAGTATTTTAAGTCCTTAGCTACCAGAAAGTAAGATAAATAACTGGAAGTACCTTCACAAAGGAAAAGTTTAAGATTTTACAGATTGGATAGACTGGGACAGTAATGAAATACCCAAGACTGTGAAGGAGACTCATTAAAATAGTTAGAAACAGTGTTCTCAGCTTTTTCCAGGCCATCTTCCTGGATCATGGCAGGTAAATGAGAAAGTAAACTCTTAAATCAAGGAATATATCTACAACAACATCTAACTTTTGTATGTATTGCAGCTTAAATGTGTCTTCAGCCCTGACCAAGGAGCCTTTATCCTAGAGTTGAGAACTGGTGAGAAATTTGACCTGGCCGTTGGGAAGTAGTATGGGACCTCGTGCTTACTACCCAAAGGAAACCGAAGGTGGGACAGTCAAGCAAGTTACCACAACTCTACATGAGCAACTATGCTCTACTTGGTAGCCTTTGTGGCAAACATCAGATGAAACATTTAAGTTTCAATGAAGAAAAGATTTTTTTCCTCCCTTTTCTTCACAGTTGTAACAGATGAAAGAGATGAGTTAGCAGAGGCCATCTGACATTCAGTTGCTCATCAAGCCACAGGCACTCACCAGTGAATGTCAGCCCTTAAAAACTTGTCCTTCAACCAATGTTATAGTCAAAGAGTTAGACATAAGCCCCAATTTCACAACAGGTGGTGGTAGCCATTAACCCCCTTTATAGCCTGCAGCTTGCTCGTCAGGAAAGGCACCAGCAAATGGGAAACGCAGGATCAAATCCTTCTTCTTTCAGACAAAAAGCCTCATTCTCTTAAGGGTAGCCGAGACCAAAAGCTACGGGGCAAAAGGGAGAAAAGTCCCTCTAACTTTTCCCATTGAATACAGACCACTGTGCATGATTAGTTGAATATCTTCTGGACCTGATGAATGGAGAAAATGGAGTGAAATAAATGACTCTATAAGCTGATTGATAAGAGATGGACCTACATTTCTGGCCCATGAATGTTTCACATAAAACATTCCAATAACATTTTGAAAACAGCCATTAAATAAACATTTGTTCTGGATGTCATCTCCAAACACGTTGAAGAAAAGGAAATTATTGGAAGTGGTCAACACGGATTTACCAAGGGTAAATCATGCTTGACCAATCTGACAGCCTTCTATGATGTTATAACTGGTTGGCTGGATGAGGGGAGAGCAGTAGACGTCATCTACCTTGACTTCAGCAAGGCTTTTGACATTGTCTCCCATAACATCCTCATTAGGAAGCTGAGGAACTGTGGGCTAGATGAAGAGACAGCGAGGTGGATTGAGAGCTGGCTGTGTGACAGAACTCAGAGGGTTGTGATTAATGGAGCCGTGTCAAGTTGGAGGCCTGTAACCACTGGTGTCCACCACGGGTCAATACTCAGCCCGATCTTGTTCAACATATTCATCAATGATCTGGATGAGGNACAAAGATGACTGGGGGATTGGAGCACCTCCCTTATGAGGAAAGGCTGGGACTCTTTAGCCTGGAGAAGAGAAGGCTGAGGGGAGACCTTATTCTTGCTTATGGGTATCTAAAGGGTGGGTTGAAGGAGGACGGAGGCGGACTCTTTTCAGTGGTTCCCAGCGACAGGACGAGGGGCAACGGGCACAAGTTGGAACATAGGAAGTTCCATTCAAAGATAAGGAAAAACTTCTTTACGGTGAGGGTGACAGAGCACTGGACCAGGCTGCCCAGGGAGGTTGTGGAGTCCCCTTCTCTGGAGATTTTCAAGACTTGCCTGGATGCAGTCCTGAGTAACGTGCTCTAGGCATTCCTGCGTCAGCAGGGGAGTTGGACTAGATGATCTCTAGAGATCCCTTCCAACTCTAAAAAATTCCGTGATTCTGTGATTCCGTGATTCAAATCAAACGTAGTCTCACCCTTAATTGAAATCATTCTAAAAGTGGAACCTACAAAGAAAACACTGAGTAAAACATTTCAAGGAAATTTAAATTCTTTTTATTTCTGTTGTTTTTTACTCTGGCAGTGGGTCAGGATATTAATTATTGTGATAAGGTTTAGTTTAGTTTGTATAAGAGGAATGCATGGTGTGTGGGATGTTTTCCATTTCCTGTGGACCTGCGTAATGGACTTTGTGAGTCACCACATGGTTGTCTTATGGGAGGTACAATAGAACACAATTTCTCTTGTTGCCAGCTAAATTTTTTGAATGGAGGACGATCGCGTGCCTTTCTTCATGTGGCACTTTTCTGTGCAGTGAAATAGCAGCTGACCAACCTCCCTCTTTTATTTGCTGCTTTTGACTGCTAGTCCACCACCAGTGAAGAGCCAGCTTTGATGCTTTCATGTCTACCAGCCTCATGGCTGATTCCCACAGCTTCTGACACTGCTGAGTTTCAACAGGAGGCCAAGCTGGACACACCCAAATCCCTTCAATTGCTGCTAGTTCACATCAGCCAAATGCATGTGGAATTTAAAGCTATGGAGGTGGAGGGTAAGGCTTAGACAGAGTGCCACCAGGCCAGTTTGTGTTCTAGAGATGAGATATCTGTGCACATTTAGGATCCATTTCTGTAGATGAAACTCACACTCCTGATACTGTACACAGAGAGGTGCAGGTGTTTGGAGAGTTCCCAGGCCTCAGCATATTTATTCTCCAAAGACAGGCAGAAAGACTGACTTACTGGCCTCCTAGTTTCCTTTGGCTGACTTCACCTAATTGCAGGGTTTGGTCCCTTGGAGCACACTTCTGTGGAGATTTGTGTGGTGATGTGCATGTATTTCTTAAAAAAAAAAAAACAAAACAAAGAAACATCCCTGGGCAAAACAGTTTATCCTGTAGATTCCGATCGTCCAAGCCAAATGTTAATGCATTTATAAACAGCTAGTACCTCCAAGAGCCCTGGGGACAGTGAGGCCTGGTTTCCTAGGAAGCCATGTTTTGGAGATGAATGTACATTCCAAGGTGTCTAGTACGCACGAAGCTCACTGTGCCGTTGGGGTAATTGGTAAAGGTTCTCTTGGCAGAATTTAATAGCTCTGATAGCTCTACTTCTCTGACCATGGGCTCAAAAGCTGTTAGATGAGGATAGACCAAGAAAAAGAAAAAGAGAGAGGAGTCTGTATGAGTCCTGTTTCCCTGAGAAAGCAGGCTTTTATGTACTGTGTCACATACAGGTACATTGATCAAGCCCAGATTGAGACAGAAACATTTTTCTGTCCATGAAGACATTTTTTGCTCCCAAAAATTCCACTCCCAGTGAGTATCATATTAAGCAGAAAATCCAACAGGCTGCTGAAGAGCTTTTCTATCAACAGTCTCGCCAAATCTGGTGTATTCATACAACACGTTTTGGTTCTAAGTGAATTTTATTAATAAAAAACGAATGATTGTAAAAGTCCCAACCAGTTAGAGTTTGGAATTGATTATACTTGGATTTTGAAAAGAAATGAATGATGTGAAGGGTAGAGGTAGATCTGTTTTACCAATCCATGCAATTGTTCGTGCTTGTATGATTTGGGTCAAGTATATACTAACAGTTAGGAGTTTACCTATGCATATTTAATTGTATTCAGTGCCAGCTAAAAAGAACATTATGGTAACACTTTACATAGGCTGATAAATTTTATCCCTTTACATAGGGATTTTTTTTTCAGTTTCCTTATTTGCAAATGTAAACATCACTATGCACTTCTTTCAGAGTCCCAGTGCATGCCTTCTTTTCAATTTCACCGTGATTACCATTCATCAGCTTTCTCTTCATATCATGCATGTAATACGCCTTCTCGAGGTAGCATGTAAGCCTACACTTGAAACCAGCATTAAGGAATGTTTCTGCTGCAATAAATATATAAAAACTAGGCAACTCTGTTAATCTCACAATTCAGTTTGCTGCTCAGCACTCTCAAGTTTTGCACACACTTTTCATGAGTAAAACTACTCAACCAGAATGATTAGAAAACCAAATTATTTTCCACCCACATGATGTGGGGGACAAAAGATATAAAATGGCAAAGATTTCAGGAGTAGTACTGACTCATTTCTAGTTTTTTTCTTTTTCATTTTCCTTTTCTTTTTTTTCTTCTTTTTTCTTCTACTTTTGGACCAATTTAACATTTATTTGTGCCAGACATAAATCTTAGGAAGATATATTGGTGGATCATAACCCTTCCACCCCAAGGCAAGATTCCTATTCATAATACATCTTTCATAACTTACTGGGATCTTCCCACCTGAATAACAGATTGAAAAACCCGTGACTGCAGCATATTATGTTTTCTGTCCAAGAAGCTTGTTCAAAGAGCATTCTAAAAAGATAAGACACATAAATTTTAAGTCTCCTAAGACAATATACTAATTCAAACAGATATCATTCAGTGCTAAGCTGATCGCCAATAAAATGAATCCATTTAGAAAATGATTTGTTTCAAGCAAAACTTTTGAAGTAAAGTATTGGAAAGCTTTTGAAAAATTCCTGTTTCATATATCGTTTTGATAGGTTTTGTTTTTTCCTTAGCTGTCTATGAATACTAATGCTGAAATATCAAAATTTTCCAAGGGTGAGCAATTTCAGGTTCCAGTCTTTTCTTGGAATAACATAAAATTACTTATGATGTCCCATTTCTTTCCCAAAACTGTTGCTCCCCATCTCACCGGTACCTGTGTCATCAAGTACATAGGGTTGGATAGGATAATGTGCAGATCACTCTTAGTCTACTAAAAACTCAGTGAGGTAAATCAAATGTTTAAAACTGCATATGCATGCCTAATTGCTTTATAGACCGGAGCTGTCAGCATGAAGAGAGCTGAACCCCTTGTAAACCTCCTAGGGCAAGGACATCTTTTTTGTTTAGCAAAGCACTGCACCCTTTAGGGCAATACTAGAAGTGACTAGAAGTCATATGTACACACTTTCCAAGAAACAGTTTTGGGCTTGGTATCTAATACAGAAAATTAAAAAAGATAGATAAGAGTTGGCTTCATTTAACGGTTTTGTGGGAGATTAGGAAAATCCACTTTTAAACCCCACGGAAAATAGCTTTGTAAATTAAAGATGTTTGTGGTGATCTTTCTGGTTTGTTTCTTTGTGGCTTTAACATATGGCTTTAATATAAGTCTGTAATGGCAAACTAAACTAACAACAGATATGTTTTCGTTCTACTAAAGCTTTTTAACAAACTTAGACAGCTTTAAAATCATGTGGTATTAAAAGTAAAACCTGATGGTATTTTTTTGTAATTGTTTTGCTATGTCCCTATTATTCACTGGGTATAATTCCTACTGAGTGTAGTAAGATCAGGATTGAGATCTAAGATGATATTTTGAAAATAAAATAAAGCAATTTATACACAGACACACACACAAATATATATGTATACACAAACATATGTATAATCTATATATATGTATATATGCAAGTATATAGCCCAGAAAATTTTCAAAAATATTACAATTTTCTTCTTTATAGATGCACTATGTCTACGTGAAAGGGTTAAAAAATGATAATTCTGAACACAGTTTCCAATGTGTGTTGACTGTATCACAGCTATACATAACATCCGCCCAAGTCTTTGCAGATGTTACTTAGCTTTGCCAAAGAGTTTCAACACTCTGGATGAGGTCTTGAACTCAGGTTTGGCTGATCCAATGTGATCTACAACATATCTTCCTCAGTGTAGAAAGGAAACTAAATGAGCTACAATTGCTCTGGTCGGCTGATTCCCCCATATATCCATTTCTTGCATTCTGGAGTTACCCATGACCAGAAGTTATCCTCTGAAGAGCAAAGAAGGGCTCAAGAGCAGTTTCTCAAAAGCAGCCGTGAGTAAAGAGAGCCAAGTATAAACATGTAGTACCAGTTTAGCCCCACACAGGATAAATACATTAAAAGGACCCAGGTTTACACGAAGAAACGGTAACCTTTTTATCTTATCCATGTTACTAAAAATCTATTCCTTGATGAAGACCTGATTCAGTGCCTTGCAAACAGAAATGTCTAAAGAAAAATCACTAGTCCTTTGAGTAATTATTAGCACTTCTTACTTACCTTCAGTTTTTCTTATTACGCTTTGCGATCTGATATAGTAAAGGAGAATTTGAGGGAATATAAATAGCTAAATAAAAAATATAGTCAAGTCAAATAATAGTAAACAAGAAAAAATCATTGCACAAGTGTTCCCCAATGCTGATTTTTAGCCCACTGAAAAGATAAGATAGTCAGCAGTAGTCAGCTGCAAGTAATGGACATTTTCACTCCCTCGAGTTTGTCACCCACCCATGCTGTTCCCATTTCAGAAAAAATAACATAGCACGGTACTAGTAATGCTTTATTGCTTTACATGTTTTGGAAAAGTAAATTCTGTATGGGAAAATATTCCTGTTGTGCCACTAAGCTACCCAGAGAAGGCAGTTTTCCACACCATCGATTTCCACTCACATATTTTATATTTTGGTATAGAACAAGCCTTTGGGAGGGGATCTTGTGACTTCTCAGAAAAGTCTGCAACAATTGTCATCTTTTTACAAGTAGTCCTTCCAAGCTGAAGATTTGGAAACAATCAGATGGGTGTAATGACATACCTGTAAAAAAACTACAAGTCTTTCAAGGTCAGTTACATTTGTCAATATATACTGTATGCAAAGGGAATCCCAGACACAAGTATGCACCACTGATGGGAGTTTAACTTTCTAATGAGATTTATTTTTGTCTCCTACTTCCTAATATATGATAACTTTAACATAAAGGCAGTAAGTACTGTAGTCTGTCTTCAATGGCAGTGGAGCCTTTGTCTTCTCTCAAAGAGTGAATTGGTTCCTAAGATTTTAATGTAGCTGATTGGCACTGATGCTCCAAATGTAGCAAGTTACTGTGTTATTTCAAAGCAGAAAATGCTATTTACCCTTCAAAATGATGTTTGAGAGAGAGAAAAATGTGACAATTCAAGAGATAAGCTGGTGTTAGATCCTCCCAGATACTAGTTACTTCAAGAATAGGAGCAATATGTCTTTTCCATGGTATTTCTGCTTGAATTTCATTGACCTGTTTTCCGCTTTTGTCTTAAACAGCCACAATTGCAAAACCATCAGACTAAATAACAAAATATTGAAAGCAAAAGAGTCACACTAGGGAGGACAGCTTACTTTTACATAGATTAGTAGAATTGCCTTTTTGAACTTTCTGTCTATTAGCAACATCAGGGATCTTAAAACTTTTGTAACAGCTGCACTTAAAAATGTTAATGATTACTGTAAATTACTTCTTAATTTCTTACAGTAATTTTCAAACTTTTGGCACATTACAGTGTTAAAACACAGTCAGTAAATGGAAGGGACTAGGATGAGGAATACAATTTTAATGACAAAAGAACAACTTCAGAGCACACGAAAATAAAAACAAGAGCTTTGGAGTTCATGTTCATGATTGTTCAAACAGATTGAAACCTTTTATAATCTTCAGATCCATTTTTAAAGGAGGAAAAGGATATACAGGTCATAGTCTATATAAATTTATTGTATTCACCTCTATTCTGGTCTTCAAGCAAACTCAGATTTCCTACTTTTCTTGCTCTTTCAGAAACATTGCTTAGAATTCAGGCACTGAGCTCCTTTGCTTAAACCCCTGAGAAGCAGCTAACTTACCTAGAGGGAGAACCATACAATTTCTTGAATCAAGCACTTAATTTGCACAGAAATTTCTGTAAAAATATAACACCCAGTAACCAATATTTTTGATGCAAAGGATGAATTTGAAATAACATGTATTAAAGAGAAAATCTAGAAGTGAACATGTTGCTAGCCCTCACTTTACAACTCTTAACATATATTGGAATGCAAAAGGTAAAGCTTGGAAATCACACTGCATACATATGAACACATTCCCCTCTGCTCTTCTTTACCACTTAATCTCTCAGGTCGTGTGTGCACAGTGTAAAGCCGTTGCTGGGGGATATTCTCTGTACACTTCCCCAGGTCTGCTCCCTGCTGTTTGGCCTTCTCCAAGCCCCCACACTCGCTTATGTCTTTCATACCAAAACAGATGTTTCTGCACTCAGCTGAGACAAGCATCCAAATACTTTTGCAAGCAACTACCTTTGCTACCATTGTTTGGTTTTTTACTACTTAAGATCATGTCATCAACCAGTCCAGTTGAGGATTGAGGTGCTCCCACGAGGGACAAGCACTTCCCCCAGGCTCTGTCCTATTTCACCCTCCATCTCTCACCCATAGCCTGGAAGGTACTTCAGACCTACAACCAGGCCTGCCCCTTCCCTACAAATTTGTCTGGTTGTCGGGGCTGTTGGCTGACTTGATTACCATCCCTGGACCTGTACTGCTCTTCTTGTTTGGATACCGTGAGTCTCTTTCCTGCATGTCTCGTTGGCTCTGGGCTCACCTGTCCTTGCAGAGCAGCCCTGCTCCTGCTACTCCCTGACAGCTCTGGGTTCATGCAAAGCAGCTGTTTAATACAATACCTCTATCCTGGGGATCAATCTGACTCCAGCTAGTATTTAAGAGTTGAAAGTATACAGTTCTTTTAATGTGAAGCATCGAATTCTGCACATGACAGAACTGGAGTCACTTGCAATCCCCAATAACTATTGCAATTTAGAAATCAAAACTTAGATAGACACTTCAGAAACACGGGGATTAATATGAAGAACTGTAATAGTTCTGAAATAGTACTTACAGGAATCGTGTTTCAAAGAGTTGCGTGGTTCTTTCATGATACCTGAACACCTAATCCTAAAAATAATTCAAACTGATGCATAAGGTTTGGCATGGATGATTACTTTTGAGTCAGTGGAAATTATCCAGCTGAGTCCTACACAAGTTTTAGTGATAGACTTTCAAGTAACAGGTTTCTTAGAAAGCTTTCTAGATATTTAATTTCTGTATAAGTTTCTTAATGAGTGCTCTGTTTCCAGAAATGCAGGCTGGTTCCAACACTAGCAAAGAACAATATCACACACATTAACATAACGGCATTCCAGGGGTACAGATATTTACAGGCTAAATTAAGTTTCCACATATTAAGGTGATAGTAGATATGACACTGCATTGACTGAGGGATGAATCCTGATTACCTGACAAGGAAAGGCAGTATCTGACAATTTGCCATAATAGATCAAATCTGTCCAATCCAACAGTTGGTTCTAAATAGCTTGTACTTTGTGCAATAATCCACATCATGTGTGACCCTATATAAAACATACTACCTAGTGAACAACTAGAGAATAACCTTTTTTTTTGGTACAATTTTGCTAATGTTAATTTCTTAAAGCACTTAGTGTTGGAAATCACACCTGATTTTGGAATCAGATCCCAGAAACAGGCTAGATTACTACTTTTTATATTTGGATCCAGGGGGAGAGTTAGAAGCATCAGACGGGATCTACAGTGAGCATATTGAGTAACCCACTAGAAAATGTCAAGAAGACAGGCATATCTGAAAACTCTGCAAGTTCTAGTGCTACCATGCTGCCTTGCATTCCTGTGCTGTCCACCTACATAATACCGGGAGTCACGGTACAGGGTCTTCTTCCAGTCAGACTTAAGTGCTTAAGTGATTCCTTTGAATACAGACTTAAGGATCATTTATTTTTAAGATCCTTCTAAAGGAAAAAAAATGGTGATTCCCCTACTTACATTTAAGAAAAAAAAAAAAGAAATGTATTTTTTAAATACACTTTATTACCTTTTCTAATCCTGATAGAGTAGAAATACCATTAACTTCACTGGAAAAGAATAAGACACTTGTCACTGGTTACATTACACCCTGCGATGCCAGACCACTCTCAGTAAGAAAAAGACGAGAAAGGTGGCATAGGAGAAAGAGGAATTAACTCAGAAATATTATGTTTCTGTCATATAAAGCATGAAGTAGAGAGCCACACAGATTCCTGAAGTTAGTTGTGAAATCCTTCAATTACTCTATCATCTAACCAGTGAAAAGATCTCGGGAGGTGGTCTATCTTATGTGTTTAGCAAGGTCTCTGTGGTCTACAGAGCTGAAGGTGTGACTTGTTTCTTTTGCTTCTCTAAGTGCTTGATCTGCTGAATTGAGTTTAATACAGTTTCTACTCCACAGCATCCCAAACTCATGGCTGCACGCTTCACCTCCTGGAGTCCAGGATGATTTGCTTGGTTACATATTAGAGAAGTAATGGCACAGTCTAACACACGAATGCTCAATAAGCAATTTCACTGTTTTACTGGCCCATCAGCACACTGCCTTCAGGACGTACATGAACAGCCATCGATTGGGGACTACAGTAGGTTTCGTAAGCACTGGCATTTCTGGAGAGCAGGAGGCCAGGGTGACTCAATGCTCTGGATTTCTGAGCGTTTACTGCAAGTCGTTGGGGCATTTCTCACACAATTTCTCTCTTGCGTTGGAGGGTGGGAGGGAGTGGCATTGCTCTAGAGTGAACTGAAGAATTCTGGTGATTGATACAAAATTTTCAAGGGTGCCAATAGCTGTTTAATGCCTGAATGTCAACAGCCATTTGGAAGCTAACGTTCAGCAGACAACCTCAAATTATACATTTGAAAAATATCTCTTCTAAGGTTTTAAAGGTGCTATAATAGAGACAAAATAACTAGCTGACCTGTAGCACTGTACTATGTTACAGTTGTATTCTGTACTACAAAAGCTTTTTTCCAGGCTTTTCCTACTGACCAACAGAAAAGAATATGATAAAGCTACTTTCCTGTACTTTATAGGAAACTCAGCACAGTTAATCTAAAGTGGCTAGAGGTGTGAATTTAAATTGGATTAATCAAACCACATTAAGCCTTTGCATAATTACTTCCATTCAGTATTAAAATTCCTTGATATTATCTATATATACTTAATTGGCTTCCCAAGTAAATTAAACCATGCTCAGTGGAGGTCATTTTAATACTGGTAAAAGTGTTGACATTGGAAGTGAAAGTGACTGACCTAAACCACCAACTCTGATTCATTTTGCTGGAAACAGTTTTCCATTTCAACAAGTGGTCATAAAGGGCATAGTTCTGTGTTTGTTTTTTTTTAATCTCCATGCAAAAATTACTCTTGTATGCCTGGCAACAAAGATAACTTTTCAAAATCCAAAGATTAGCATACATAGAATTTCTGCCTCTTTTGGTGTCTATCGGGTTCCCTAACTTTAATTCTTTTTCCTCCAGATGTTTGTCATATGGCCCAAAAGTGACCACTTCTTGCAAGTGCAACTGGAAGAAAATAAAAAAAGGCTTTGTAGACAACTTTGCTCTACTGTGTATTGTATGTATTTTGGAGCTTTTAGGAGGACAATTCTGTGTAAGAAAATAAGCTTGTATGGTAGTCCTGCTAATTTTTTGCTGTCAGGACAAAGGAACACACTGAAATCAGAGACGAAGAACTATCAAGTGTTGTGTCTGAGTTGTAGAATGGTTTTGGATACTGTTGACACCAAAGTATCCAAACCACAACTCATGCAGATCTAGTCAATTTTAACTGAAGAAATTTCTCATCAGAGAAATAATTTCTAAACTAAAACCAATATAAAATTAACACTGACATAAAGTTGTACCACTATTTCACACAGCAGTTGGTGGAAAATTTTCACAGATGATTGCTGGAAGTTCACCACTTCTGTTATTTTGCAGGAGGACATAAATATTTATCTGAATCCATGCCAAAGATATGACTCAATGAAGGTTCTTACAGAATCAGAAGTTAATGGACTTTTGGAAAAAAAAAAAGTTTCAGTTGAAGATGCCTATTATTCATCATTAACTAGGCAAAATTCTCCCATTTAAAAGACTTCAATGAGAGACCCCTCCTCTCTTCCAATCTAGGACTTAGAACAATATGGTTATGATTTAAGCAGAATTTCAATGTCAAAAGCAGTAAAAAGAAACCAGTGAAAACTATATCTTAAATAATCTTTTAGCAAACAATCCAAAGACAGAAATGCCTTGACAAAACTATTTGCAACCCCATGGGAAGGTTAATACACTGACAAGAACTGGAAAGAATTTTTTAATTCCAAAGGACAAAAAAAGGCTAAACATGATGGGAAATATATTTGAGATTAATGATTCAGAGTTACACATTAATAAGGCATGTATCTCAAAGAATTTTATAAATTATTTGAGAAACATGTTCAGCACATGATACCTTATGTATAGCAGAGAAAATCTACTGGATGTAGTAGAGATGACAGGGCAATTTTCCCGTATTTGTAACCACAACTCTAATTTAAAATTGCACGTGGGTAGACTGCAAGCCGAATAACAAATATTGCTGTATTTTATTAACTCATAGAATGGTCATAACTGTGGTGTATCAAAACTTTTCTTTTCATTTTATGTTTACTATCATTATTTGGTATTCCTTTAGGTTGTCAAATGTTATCCTGAGCTAACCGGACATTCAGGATGAGATTCATCTCACATCACTTTGACATCTAAATGTTAGACTTCTTGTCTAAGCTCTTTCATTGTACAGTTTTCCTTGAATATAACTAAAAGAGGAATTCCAGAAAAACAAACAATTCATGACTACTTCATGGAGTCACGTATCTCAGGGTGCAATGTATCACCTTCTTAAAATGTTCTTTCTTCACAGGCTGCAGAGGTGATGTAGAGAATTGGTTTAAATTAGACACTTATTTTTTCAGATGGCTGAAGTTAGGTGCAATGAATCTCACTCTGTAGATACAGTGTAAAGTTTTATATTCTAAGTAGAAAAACAGTCTGTTTAAAATTGGTTTTGTTTTCCCTTATTGTGCATGGTTGGATGATTAGTATTAATATGAAATATGAACAGCTAGAGCCTTTTTTCTTTATTCAGGAAGTCTATTCACATTCAATGTCCTATTTAAATTTTAGTTGTAGACATCTGTTCTCCACATCACTGCCCTTAATAGACATGGCTGTTCCAGAAAGGTCCAGGACATAGGCCTAAACACCAGCATGTGATCGTCCCTAACGTTGACTTTTCAGCACAGTCCCTGGAAGGCTTTTGGCCTTGCCCAGTTAGCAATTTTCCAGCAGTTTCTGGGCACAGTTCAGAAGGAGTCTGGTCCATGGAATGTTCCCCATGGGCAATTTGGATGCAGCAGCACTGGATTTAGGAAAGTGGTTGACGCAAGACAGCTTAGCTTTGCTTAATGTGTACAATGGAGGTTGCCTTAGGACCAGAGAGTAACCCCTTGCTATGAAGATACAGGTATTGCCACAAGGGCTATGCATATGTAAACATTTAACTGAATAGAGCTGCCTTTAAATACCTGATTAAATTGTCTCTAAATCAGGACCTACATGTTAATTTACACTATCTGTGGCATTATATTACTGCTTATACCTTTAATACTTACACATTTAAAGAAAACCATTCTTCCACTTGAAGAGGCCACTATATAATATACTTGTAGCTGGGGTAGAAGAGGTAAAAAAAGCCAGAGGTGTTGGCTGAACTGCATACCTGGAGCACAAGGAATAGATCTCATAATCCTCTGCTTAATTATAAACACGTTCTTACATCCCTTGAAAGGTAAAGGGACTTGAACATATGCTTAAATACTTTGCTGAATAACCCCAAGGCCTGGGAGTATTTCCATTAATTTCAGTGGGAATATTCAGAGGTTGTAAAGCTAAGTGTGCGTGTGAACTTTTCAGATTAGATTTGTAACAGGATTACTCCTATGAGTAAATGCTCTTCCGTTTGAGGCAGGTTTGCAAAAGTAAGAATTAAGTAAGTAATATATCAAGTCAACATCTCACTAGCAACTATTTTCCTTATACTGATTTTCAATTTTTGACAGTATCTCTTTATCTGCATGAAGCCAATATATATAAGCAACACATAAATATGAAATATCCATAGGATTTAAAGTAACTAAATAAATTATTTCCTAATTCACTGCATAAATTTTACATACATAGCCTGCTAAATACCAGCTTAAAATTCCACTTGGAAACCTTTTCTTTTCACTTTTTCTGTAAGAAACCCAGGTTCCTAGCAAATCCCTCTGAGCTACTGAAACTCCTGCACATGAAAAGCTAGAAATGGAGGTAGTGTTCAAAGGAGAAAAAGACTGCCTTGTTCATAAAGTAAACACATAGCTTTCACAAAAAATATCCCTAAGCTGACTAATCTGAATATTATACTTTTTCTCCCCAAGGAAAGTTAAAAAATTTCTTATACAGGCTGATTTCAAAACATATATGCCAAATAAAAGCAAGTATTTCCCCATACATCCTCATCATTGCTCAGTGAAAAACACTACATTTGAAAAACAGATGTTCTTTGCTTCGGGGTGCATATGTCTAAAAGTGCAAAGGCAACATTGCCCTTTCTGTAGGCTACAGAGTAGCGTCTTTCAAGGACTTGACATGAAACCAGCAAAACCTTTCCTTTCACCTTACTCAGTTAAAATTCATGATTTTCCTAATTTAAACTGAACGCATTTGGATTGTTATCTAACACGTGATCATTTTCTGCAGATAACATTTTTGTAAATTCTTAGCCTCATAATGTTTGAATAAACCATAAGATGTTCCCCTTCATTAACTATGTGGCCATTTTAAGAATTAAATATTGAAACAATGTCACCCATGACTCATCTCTAAGTATACAGATCTCAGGGATAAATCTGAAATAACTAGTGATGAGGAATAAAACATTGATTCAAGA
>VYXH01005471.1:42679-109053 GCA_013397275.1 Burhinus bistriatus | reverse complement strand
AAAAAAACAAACCAAACAAATCCCCCCCCAAAAATGCAGCTACAAGTCAGTGCTGCTTCATGCAGTGACTCCAGATCTTCCTGTGTCCCAGGCTGCTATTACTGCTTTACATCAGAGCAACGGCTACTCTTCTGTTTGTTGCTCCTTTATACCATCTTACTGAAGCTCACATGTTTTGCCATGCTGTGTAAATCATGGAATCATAGAATAGTTTGAGTTGGAAGGGGCCTTTAAAGGTCATCTGGTCCAACCCCCCCTGCAATGATCAGGGACATCTTCACCTAGAAGAATCATTTGTTTTGAAATAAGGTTGCAAAAAAATTTCATTTCACTTACAGCTAGACCCAGGGATAGCTTATTTTTCAATAAGATATTTTGTGGGACCAGAAATTAGCTGCCAAACTGGATCAAATTCAGCTAGAACAGTCAGTCCAATATAAGAAATAAAGGAAAATTCGACATTGACAATGGCATTCTTGTGGTAAGAATTGTCAATACTTTTGCAGAGGAAAATCCAAATCAGACCATATTAAAGCAGCTGGCATTGGTCAAACAAAATAAATTTTTTAACCCAAACAATATATATTTTTTTTTTTATCAGAAAAAAAGGAGATTTTTTTAATATGCTTTTTCTCTGTGTTGTGCTGGGGTGGGGGGTTACATTTCCAATTGTCCTGAAACTAATTTTGATTTTCCCTCCATTTTTTTGGTTCAGCCAGCAATCTTACAGACTTTAGAGAACCTAAAATGATTCCTGTTTTTCTTCTAAAAGCACAAATCAAATTGTCTTAAATAATCTTCCAGTATTGCAGGTGTGAAAAGTTGTTGTAGCAGCAGCAAACATACCAAAAAATTTTGCTACATTTCTCCTTCTGGACACCTTTCAACGTTGTGATCCACTCTGCTTGTCAGGAGCAAATGTGTAATTTTCACTGAGGAATATATCCATTATTTAGGCTCAGGAACCCTTTTTTAAGGTTTTTTAGGGTGGAATCCTTTTTTACTTTCTCAGACTCAAATGTGTGAACACAGGATCAGAAAGGGCCTCTAGCTCTGACAAGTCTCACTTCTCCGGCAATAAGCAGCTCAACTCTGCTCTGTTTTTGTGGGCTTCCTATCACACGGATCACCCCAAGTTCCTGCCATTTGTGCCGTGAATACTCAACACTCAACAACCCCAAAACATATTTCATGGCATGTTTGATATCAGCATTTCAGCTGTTTGTTGGAAGCTTGTGTGGTTTACTTTTTACTCCTGTGGCTGGTCTGAGGGCTGTCTCTGTTCCCTCTCTAACTACGTATACTTTTATGTGCTTGTGTTTGAAAACTTGAGGTCCAAGCAGGTCTTGGGGAAGTTCAAATGATCGTTTCTTCCTGGACAAGTTTATCCCACAATCTCTGGGACTCAGAGAAGCCTCTGCGCCCCCCAGAGGGAAAAGTCCTTTTGGATGGAGCCTGAAGGACTCTAGTTCTTAATATAATTGCCTTCCTGAAGCTTTCAGGCATCTTTTACAAAATTTTGGTCTTAGGCAATGGATGACTTCAAAATTGAGACAAAGACAATTGTGAGGCAGGAAGTAATAATACAGATTGTTGACTATCAAGTAATTTTAGCTAAAAAGTCATTGAAGATGGACTGAAGATGTGGGATGCAGTAGAGTTCAAATCATTAGCAAGTGTGAATAAATCTGAATTCCATGCAAAGAAAGAAAACTTTAAGTCAGTTACTCTAAAAGCCATGCAAATAAATGCTTTGAGACAGAGAAATTAGAAAACATCCAAACTTTAAAAATCTCATCTTTCCCTTTCATTTTTCCATAATTGAGCTATATTTCCTCTCCAGGAATAAATAGTCTACACAATGAAATGTTTAACAGTAGAAACCATTTCTTTCTTATATTCCTTTTTAATTCCTTAGCATACTTTATATCATTATTTAGCCTGAGAGGTTATTATTGAGGAAAAAACAGCTTTTCAGTGTAGATGCACTATATTTTTAAGTGTTTTTTTTTCTTTCTGCTGGGAATTATCAGGATAAAACTATTTTGATTATTCTTTCTGTATAATCTATTACCTAAGAATATCCTTTATTTTCCTCAGCTTAACACTACTGATTTCTAGAACTCTTCAATTTCTCTAGAAATATTTGTAAAAGAATAAATAAAGTAGGTATAAACTTCTTCAATAGAATCATTCAAAACTGAAGAATTTAAAATGTAAATAAATAGTCTTTCAGGTAGGCTTTATCTCTTTAGACTTTGGAAAGCTCTTTTCCTTGTCTATCAGAAGGTTTTTCAAGCTCTGCAAGATACATTGCAAGATACAAATACTAGGCCATTGGTATACACTGTATAAACTATTCAAATTTTTTAATTTAAAAACCAGCTGCAGTGCCAGATGATTTTGCTTTATCAGACATGACCATCTCACTGATACTGTTCCACCTGTACAAGGGAGTAATTGTGGTATTGCTGGCCAGGCACCTAATGTTTTGTTATCTGAATCACTAGATAAATCATGAAAGTTCAAACCCCAAAGAGGAAAAATAAATTTGCCTGGAGGAATGTGGATGTCCCACAGAATGTTTCTGGCCACCAATATTTTTCTTGAACTGGGAATGATTTAGATTGCTTTTAAAGAAGGTAAAATTTTGTTGTTAAAGTTTGATATTTTCTATACGAAATATTTTGCAACATGTGAGTAGATTTAAAATAAAAATAATAGGAAAGAATTAAGAAAAACACTTACTTTATAGGATAGCTTAAGGTTCTGATGGCATATTTCCTCATTCCTTTTTGCTGCTAAGCAAAACTGCATTGTAGTCCTTCTCCTTTTACCACTGCAAAATCTTTTCTAAAATGTAAATTTGTTATGAACTTAATTTTCTTGTAAAAAATCCAAAGTAATACCTACAAGCCACAGACGTTCATTATCGAAGATAGGCTTCTGGAGATACTCCCATCTATTTTGAACATGTAACTTCTCATTTTCACAAAAGGGGAGATTCTCTCTTCTCCCCATACTGGAATTGTTCACATTCAGTACTGTTGGCAAGAAGGTCCAGAGTTGGGCAAAAAACATTGCTGAGGGAAAAAGGAAGCCCAGAATTTTTACAAATGCCCTTTGCCTTATAATAACAAATACTTCTAGGAAATATTTCCTACAAAGCATGACTCTCAGTAACAAGTGCTATATATATTTTCTAAGATACACTGTCAAAGAAAAGACTATGAAAGCATAAAACTAGGTAGAACTTATGTAAGCTGCCTCTATGATTCATTATAAAGACTTTTGGGTGTTTTATGATCAGGGGTGTTATCTCCTTCAACATTTCTGCCTGGCTTTTAGGTAACACAAAGCAGAATATCTCCTGGAATTTCCTGGATATCTTGTTGAATAAAGTAGGTAATAAAAGAACGAGAATGTATAGTTAAATCCTTCCAATAACACGTGAATAAAAATCATTGAATATATCTCTTAACATTCAGCAAATTCTCAAGCAAAATTTTTATAGTCTGTCATTGTAAGTAATAAGTTTGAAAAGTTGCATTAATAACAAATTGTGACTCAGTTAATAGTTTTAGCTATATACTCTGAACTTGGGTGCAGAAAGAGACCATGCAGAAAAAGATGTAAGCAATATTTTCAGAAATGTACACTTTTCAATATGTCAAGATGCGTTTTGCCTGCCAAAAAAGTTACTTAATCCCTGCCCATGATAAAATGTGAAAAATACTAGCAGTAACCTCCCATCATTGGAGGTATAAAAAAATAATAATAAAAACAGGTAACAGAAAACTGCTTCTCTTGCTTTAAACTGAAGGGCTTTCTCAGAACTTTTTCTGAGTTGGAACCCATATTCTATGCGGATCCACAAGTGTTTCTAACTGATTTCATAGGGGAGTCCCCAGAAACAAGCCCAATCAAATGCAGAATACATGTGAGTTTAACATCATTTGTATCCTCACCTCACTACTATTCTCTCTTACCCTGTGGAGCAAAAGAACTGATGCTGGGCAGTTTGCACCAGTGCAATCAAACCAGTTATTGGAAATACATGGTTTCCCAAACCATACTTCCGTGAAGCTGAGCCCTGCTCTCCGCCCTGAGCTCAGCAAGCACACCTTGCTCATTCTTCCTTCTTTCCACCTTCAGAAACATTCAATGCTGGGATGTAAACCTTTTCCAAATTGGGTAGCATAGGATGAGAAAAGTATACAGGGAAAATAAGCCAGTCTATGACTTTTTTCCTATGGCTGTAAATAGTGTATGTATTCTTCTGCTTTCAAAGAGAGTTTGCTCTTAGTTAAGGGGACATTTTTATCTGACACACTCTATGTGTAGGGAGGTTTCATATTCTCTTCACTTCGGGCTTGTCATGAATGAGATTTCTCTTTTTTTCTTTTTTTCAGTTAGCTCCAGGAAGTCTCCTTGTCATTGTGTTGAGCAAGCCCCTTGCTGCAGGAGAGTAGGTGTAACCCAAAAATTTGTGTTACACTCACTACAGCTGCAAAATAAAGGGCTGTGATGTTCAGCACTATGGTAGCTACAGTAGCTATCATCCTTTGGGATTTACCTCTCAGCCCTCACCGGTGAAGTTGAGACACCTGAGCCTTTTCTCTGTCTTAACTTTTTACCTGATAAGCTTTCCTCTGCAGGGACTACTTCTTACTTTGTATATGGCAACCTGCCAGACTCAGCCCTAATGGAAATCATGTGGTTCCACTGTGGTTCAGCGGATGTTTCCCTTGGCAGCTAATCTGATGTAAACAGTTCTCTCCACCCTTGCCCAGAGGTATTCCTGCTTGCTCCCATGCCATCCCCTTAAGTTCTACTGTACAGCTGTTTGTGGGATTGTGAGATGAACCAAACCAAGGAATAGATTAAAAAGACCCAAGGGTTAAAATAATCTCGCCTTTTTTTTTAAGATATTTTTGCTCAGAATGATCTGACTGATATGTGTGATGAATTAGCAAATCATGTTTGCCACGTGAGATCATAAACATCTCTGGTGACACAAATGAGGAGATGATAGAGAGACAAGAATATGCATGGGGGCAGGGGAGGTGGACAGGAACAGCTTAAACCAGCTTTGCTGCTAAGAGGAGAATCTGTGGAACCAGGGCCTTGCTGCCACTGTAAAAAAAAAACAATAATATTTTCAAACCTTGCTTTTGAACACTACCCATTTTGTGACTGGTGAGAGCAAGGGCCTCTGTTTATAACACTACTTACAGAATGAGTGTTTAATACATCAGCAGCTTGGCAGGATTTATTTTGTGGTTATCTTTCTTTGAGGGAGCATCTGGCTCCATCAACTGCTACCCAGTATAATGAAACATCAGACTTATCCAAATCATGTGAGTTTCAGATATGTGTCATGAAAAGAGTCCAACACTTAGGGCTGTTTGGGTGGATTATTTTCTCTTTTTACCCCGCTGTGCATATTTGTTTCATTAGATTTATCTTTCTTCCATTTTCTTTCTTTTCATGACTGTAGGTTCTTAAAAGTTCCAGATGAAGTGTCATCAGATAATATTTAGAAAAAAGTCTTTTTATTTCTTAGCATTGGCTCTATATTTAATTTTTTGTATATGTGGAATTGAAGTAGACACTAGCAAGAACTCTAGCAGGCAAATTTGTATTGCCAAGGAAATAGATATGACATGACTGAAGTCTGAGTCTTCTGAATCTCTCATTTCTATTACTTCTCAATCTGAGCTGAAGATTGTTGCGCTGGAAGAATCATCTGAAACAGACGTATTTTTTGCACTTACAAGGGATCACATGAAGAATGTGAATTATAACACACTGATCAGTGGCAACCATCTTAACATCAGCAAATGCAGTCAGTACAAACACCAATCTAATATTTGCAAATTACTTCTACTCTTAGAATAGCTGAAACTGGGTTCATAGTCTGCACTACACTGAACTTTGTGATTCAGACTTATTTATAGACAAGTGAGAAAGCAATAACCATGGAGCACTGTTTGCACTACATCTTCTACTTCAAAGGGGGAATATTTTATTTTTTTTAAAATTACTACTCACTCCAGTTGTCTGAAGTGTGTTTTGATTTTATCTTTAGGTGCCTTGAACAAGTCCGAAGTTTCACAACTTTGTCACTTACTTAAAAAATGGTTTCCTCTTCTCAAAGCTATGTTTGCATAACCCACAAAGTTAAAAAACTAATGTAATCAAAGATGGGCCAGACCAGTTGATATTTGTCTCCCTGCAAGAAAGACAGGACAGCTACCAGCTGAGTGCACATTCCAAAGTGCACAAACTTGAACAAGCGTGGCATAAGTCCAGCCTGGATGAATGGGTAACTGCTGACATAGCTCACACACAAAAGGGAAGACCACAGAAGATGGTCATACCCAGAAGAAACATGAAAGCATTGCCCAAGTGTGCAAGCATGTAATTGAGGAAGTCAAAACTCTGCTGGAGTTAAAACTAGACAGGGATGTGAAGGACAAAGAAGAGCCTCTGTAGGTACACTGGCAGTAGAAGGAAGGTTAGGGAAAATCTGGTCATGGGGACGCAGGACCTAGTGACAGAAGACACTGAAAAAGCCTGTTTCCACTGGTAAGACTTGCTCTCTGGTACCCCAGTTCCCCAAACCTACTAGCAGAATCTGTGAGAGTGAAGCAGCACCCACAGGAGAGGAAGACACAGTTAAGGAGTGCTTATATCACTAGGACGCGTAGAAGTCTATGGGATAGGACAGGATGCACTCAAGGATGTAGCGGCAGCTGCCTAATGTCACTACAAGGCCTCACTCTATCATCCCTGAAAGGCCATGGTGACCAGGGGAGTTTTCTGATGACTGGAAAAAGGATAATATCATACTTGTCTTCAAGAAGGGGAGGAGAATCCAGGAAACTACAGGCTTCTCAGTCTCAGGCTCCTAGGAAGATTATGGGGCAAATCCTCCTCAAAGCCATTTTCAGGCACATGAAGAACAAGAAGATGACTGGGAACAGGCAGCAAATCATGTCCGACCAACCTACTTGCCTTCTATGATTCAATGACTAGCTCCATGGACAAGGGGATAGCAGTGGATGTTGTGTATCTTGACTTTAGCATGGCCTTTGATGCAGTCCATGGCATCTTCATAGACAAATTGGTGAGACACAGACTTGAATAAGTAGATAATAAGGATAGCTGTTGTTAAATCATAGTATGGAATAAACTAGAAACTCATCTTTAGTAGGTAAGAGATTATTTTTAAATTGGTAATATAAAAATAATGAAAAGGTTCAATATATAATAAGAATGAAAGTACAAAGAAAGCTTTGTTTCCAGAAGAACATACAGATACTCCCAAAGAAGGTTAAGCATTCCTTTATGTTTAGATAAATCCTCTATAAATTAGTAAAGGCAGCCAAGCTTCCAAATGTAAAAAAAATATTCAAGGAAAAGAAAAAAGAAAGCTGAGTTTGAAGGAAAAATATTCCCAAGTGAAGAGGGGAGGAGTAGAAGAAATGTAGGCTGCCCGTTTCGCAAGTAGAGAAACCTATGTTCCAAATTACTTAGGTAAACCCAGTTTTTATTTTATGTCCCACCATCCTGGACCCTTCTTTCAGCCTTTATTCCTATTTTATTAATTAGTTCAACTTGATTAACATCAGCAGAATATTTGCTGGGGCAGAGCTAAGACCTTTGCACAACTGTACATTGTTCTTGTCATGGAGAGAGTGGTTTTCCCTGCAGTCATTTCTCAAGGCAATAAGTTTCTGTAAGTAATCGTATAATACCACCACAGCCACTTTAGGGGTGAACACTTCTGGGGTTAACACTTGCTTTAGTTGAGTCACTGTAAGTGATCAAAGAGACTGCAGTCAAAGGGATATATCAACATGAAATATTTTATATCACATTGAATTGACATTTCACTCTACCATTGATGCTTTTTATTAAAAAAGTCCAATGCAAATCAACAACTCATTTAATTCTTGTTTAAGTGAAAAGAAATTTAAAGAAATATAAATTAAGTTTAAAAAAATAAATTCAAAATCACTTTTTCAATTAGATTTCTACTTGGATGAATCTCTGCATGTCACTTCAGTTCTTTTAGGGTTGACAGAAAAGAGAGGAGGTGAGCAAGTGAAAGAGGTCTATATTGAAGACCAACACTTCTTTAATCCACTGTTCTGCTTCAGATGCGCTTTTTTTCAGCCCAGATCAGAAAGGTTACTGAAAGGTGACAGAACACAGGACAGCATTCATTTCACAGCATTAAAAAATACTGCTAAAGTAGAGAGTTTTTATATTTTATTTAAGACACATGATCATTTTCAAAATATAATAATGGATATTTCTCTCTTCCAGCTACCACAGAAATACAGTCTGAAATGGAACAGAATTTCCAGAAAGATCAGCATTCTGAATGGCTTGGAAACATCCAGCTCTAGTTTACAATCTGAGATATATGGCTACAGTCTTTGATTACCTTTCAAAAGAGGATACCAGGAGGAAACCCTGGAAATCTGTTCCAAATCCTAGAAATTATACTTGAGGGAACAATTCCTCTTTGGCAAAGACAGGGACTAGATGACCTAAAGGTGTTTTCCATTTCTGCTTAAGTCTTTTAAAAATAGGTATATGTTTAGTAAATTCTTATAACTTCTACAAATGCCCCAAAGTATACTAGGAGATCATTTGAGTTTAACCAAAAGATCCAGTTGGGCCTGACCTTGCAAAACCTTGCATCAGAATTTGTTACCTAGATAAGCAGAGCCTTGAACTTGGTGAGTTGTGCTGACAATTCAAGCATAAGGTCCAGGGGAGAAACTATGGGATATCAGCCTGCACCTTCTGTTCCCTCCTGTCCTCATGATAGATATGAAGCAAGTAGAAGAGAATGAATCTACTGGTATTTGAGGGCCTTGGTACACAGAGAAGTCACAAAGTCTAAGAAAAGGATCTGCAAACTGAGGGCTAATCCCTCCATTCAGTCTCAGATTTCTTCCACTTACTGATTCCTTCAGCATGGAGGAGTGCTTCTGGCGGGACTGCTTTGTACTTCTTGTATACAGCAAGAGACGACTGAAAAAGGAAGGGGACATATTTTGAGATAAGGTGCTAAATCTTCTGTTTTTCAATAGCTATGCAAGCACAAACATGAAGCCATTAAAGAGTCTGAGATTTTAGAAAATATTTTCAACAATGAACTTTACTTTGACAGCTGCAAATCTAATTACTAGCAAGCACAGATGTTGCCAAAGAAGTCTGAGTCGTCATAACATGAGGTTTGAAAAATAATTTCTTTGGTCAAAGCCATTAATTTTGCTTTCAAAGTCAAAATGTGCTAATTCAGGAGCCTGTATGGCATGAATATAAAGGAAAAGAAAGATTTCCCTAAATGTCATGCAACGTATAATGAACTGCTAATGTGAAAATGCAATCAAATGTTTAAATGTTTTAGTGACAGCTACTAGAAGAATGTCTATTAAATGGTTAAATTGAAATGATGTTATAGCACAAAATCTGAGACTCACATGTGGTACAATAACAGGATGGCCTAAATAGAGAAAAAGATGTATTAGGGTTTGGTTTGTTCTGTATTAATTCATCTCTTCTGAATGGCTTCTAAGTCAGTTAGTACCTCTCCACATTCAGATGAAACATTTTGGTAAAGGAAATTTTGAATGGAGTTTGATAGCAATAGACTGACTGGAGTTGGAACTGAACAAAAATACAGTTTTTTCCTCTTTCACAGACAGACTGATACAGGACTTTTTCCTTTCCACAGAAAAAAATATTCCCATTGGAGAAAGGGGGCAGATAGTAAGAAAACCCTTTCATTTACAAAATTCAATGAACTCTAATCTTGTTCTGGAGTCTGCTCTGCACAGTGGAATGCTAGAAGACAATATTCCCCTGACTAGTCACCACTTGGGTGGCTCCCACTCTCCTGAGACGTAAGACCATTTTATTTCATTTTGTCTATTTTCTGTAGACTCTCATATTTGTCTCGTGACTAAATCCCAGCAGCTCCAGTAGCCCAGTAAGGGATATGACCACAAATCTCAGTTGTGGTTACTTGTGTCCTAGCTTCTCCCCAGCTGAACTTTTAAATTGTTTATTCATTTGGGAAGGATTTGTGTATCTGCAGATTATGCATTAGCATCATGTGTTAATGTTAATTAGAATGCTAGTATCACATCTCAGTGATGGTTCTGTCCAAAGAAAATGATCGTTGGCCACATCAGGTTTTAGAGACTGGATGTTTAGTTAGCTGATTCAAGCCATCAGTATCTACTTTAGGGTGAACCAAATCCTGCCCTCGGTGCCTTGTAATTCTCCACAGCTAAAGATTTTGTCAAACATGATATCAATACCAGGGATGATATTCACCTCTCATTACTTGAACAAAGGGATTCTTCGGACCTAGATTTAAGCAACTCACACCCTCCTTTACTCTCTAGCAATTAGCTTTACCCAGTGAGGCAGCAGTTGTAAACACTCATTTGCAGCCAGTTGTAGCCATGCTGCTATGACCCGGGCAGTAAAACTCAGCATTTCCACTGGGACAGAGAACTAAAACTGGGACTTACAACTTTATATTTTAGGACAAGAGGAAATGGGTTCACGTTGCTCCAGGGGAGGTTTAGGCTGGACATTAGGAAAAAAATTTTCACTGAAAGAGTTATCAAACATTGGAACAGGCTGCCCACGGAGGTAGTTGAGTCACCATCCCTAGAGGTGTTTAAAAGTCATGTAGATGTGGTGCTTGGAAACACAGTTTAGTGGTGGACCTGGTAGAGTCGGGTCACTGGTTGGACTAGATGATCTTAAAGGTCTTTTCCAACCTAAATGATTCTATGGTTCTATGATTCTGTTGGGACATCTGGCAATACTAAGTGAGGAGACAGGCACAGGGCTAGTCAGCATGAACGCACATACAGGTTTGCAATTTCTGTAAGTGGGAGTTTCAGACATATAGCTTAACTCCCAGGAGTCCCAGAGGTTTCCCAATGTCAACATATAGTGTCCTCTGAAACAGCTTATGCTTCCTGACCCAAAAAGCTTAGGTCTGTTGCTAAAAACTACAGTAAGCAATACCTGCAATTGACCTATTGCTGAAACACACTTCTGATTTGTACTACAGAATGCCTAGAAACTACTAATGAATTTGCCTGGAAAGTGTTTTCCTGACTCAAAAAACTTTATGAGCTTAGAGAAATGTTCCTAGACAAACCTAACGGTTTTTGAAGTTTTTCACAGGCTGAAAAAAAGCCAAGCAACCAGAAAAAGAAAGCAAGAAACTGTCAAGAGATTGAGTTCACAGGCTAGCAGTTATGGCCATTGCTTTATGTGTGAGAGATCTTTGTCACATTCCCAAGCCTCATGCAAATTTATTTCTGCAAAGCAGTGCATTTCTAAGAACTGAAACTGGGAGAGAGAACAAGCAGCATGGACTATATTGTGGAAGACAGTGGTTAAGTTACTGGTATGAGTCTAAAAGGAAGAAAGTCCAAAAGGAAAACTGTGAAAGAAGAGAATCATAGAATATTAGGTTGGAAGGGACCTCAAGGCTCATCTGGTCCAACAAGTATTTAATTATTAAACAGTTTTCTCTAAATGTCACACTTGAGTTGCCCAGAGAGGTGGTAGATGCGCCATCCCTGGAAACACTCAAGTTGAAGATGTCCCTGCTCATTGCAGGGAAGGTTGGACTAGATGATCTTTAAAGGTCCTTTACAACCCAAACTATTCTATGTTTATATGACTCTAGGATGTCCTGATTTCTAGACTCAATCTCACTCAATTGCCCAAAATCAAGATAGGCTTTGCTGGACTCTACCCTCTTTAGTGCTTAAATTGACCGTCACATATAATTCCTCGCCTCCAGGAGACCAAATTGCAGTTGGTTCTGACCCAAGCTCAGGATAAAGGCAGCAGAAAGCACCTAACTAAAACCCCATTAAATATTTGGTAAGTTGGTTCAAATATTCAAACTATAAGTTTTGTAATTTTTCTCAGGTCTTATAGTATCCTGTGTGCATACTGAGAGCATGCTGTACATATTTTTCTCAGGTCTTACAGCCTGAAGCATATTGTATCCATTTCATTTTACTCTTAATGTAGAAGTTGGAAACAAACTGAAGCCACGGATGTCTGGAAATAAGCATAAATATTTGCATCAGGCTTTTCCACTTATAATGACATTTTTCACTTTTCCATGCTGTACAGGCTTTTCCTTGCCTACAGTGTTCTTTCTGTCAATTTTGGGTTTTTTGGTTTTTTTGAGTCAGAGTACTCATTGACAGAAAAAGTGAGGAATACTGAAGGTATATATCTTTATGTAGTTGTTTGAATTTTAAGTAAAATTGTATTTTCATATTTTTGGCAGATATTAGCCCATAGTTGATGTGAATCATCCAGAAGCCCTCACCTCTACATTTAAAAACATTTTGCCTAAAATTATTTCTAGGTACAGTGTAACTGTATCACTGATGGACCAGCTTTTTAGATGTGCCAGGAACACTACAAGCATTTTACGGCTGTAAAAGCAATCTACATATAACACATTTGTTAACATCATATACTGTATCACACCACGTATCATTAATATGGCTTAGAAACTGAAGGTGAGAGCGAGGGCAAGGACAGGACAGGAGCTTATTTCTTAGCTCTTTAACTCTCAACACAGTAAAAAATCAGAAGTCTTTGGTTTACTTTTAAGGCCAAAGGAAATAGGTAAATTCTGGATTAATCCAATTTCTCTTAAAATCTTCATATAATTGATCCAATAAAATAAAGCAGTGTCAAAGTCTCCAGGAAACACTGAGTCTTAGACTTCGTGGGTGAACAATCACCATGTAAACCTGTGAAGTCATCTGACTTTTCAGATTGGCTGCATAGGAAAACAATAGTTTTTTATTAAACCCTATGATCTTACTCTTTGAGACTGTAAGTTTAGTTTGTGAGAGAGAAGAAAACACCCTTCTTTTTGGATAGCTAATAAATCTGTAGTTTAATGAAATGAGGAAATGATCTGCTGTGAAGCAACTCTGAGACATCAGGTTGCAAGGAGGCTTTGCTCTGGACATTCAGTCTTGTCAGTGGCCCCGGTGTGTCAGTTTTTCAGACAGCAGTTGAAGATTTGTGTGTGCACAAGCAAACTCACTCATGAAAGAACTAATGAAAAGCTCAATCAGGCAAGAATATAGAGGTCTACATAAACGCCAAATAAAAAGCAGATTGAAAAAAGCCTTTTACCAATGGGGGATAATAATAATAATAATAATAATAAAAATAATAATAATAATAATAATAGAAAAGGCATGGAGAGTATAATTTAGTCATGAAAGAAGAAAAAGAAACAAGGTTCTGAATGCACAGCAAACATGAAATAAACCAAAAGGGCGTGCTTAGATNTCTGGATTAATCCAATTTCTCTTAAAATCTTCATATAATTGATCCAATAAAATAAAGCAGTGTCAAAGTCTCCAGGAAACACTGAGTCTTAGACTTCGTGGGTGAACAATCACCATGTAAACCTGTGAAGTCATCTGACTTTTCAGATTGGCTGCATAGGAAAACAATAGTTTTTTATTAAACCCTATGATCTTACTCTTTGAGACTGTAAGTTTAGTTTGTGAGAGAGAAGAAAACACCCTTCTTTTTGGATAGCTAATAAATCTGTAGTTTAATGAAATGAGGAAATGATCTGCTGTGAAGCAACTCTGAGACATCAGGTTGCAAGGAGGCTTTGCTCTGGACATTCAGTCTTGTCAGTGGCCCCGGTGTGTCAGTTTTTCAGACAGCAGTTGAAGATTTGTGTGTGCACAAGCAAACTCACTCATGAAAGAACTAATGAAAAGCTCAATCAGGCAAGAATATAGAGGTCTACATAAACGCCAAATAAAAAGCAGATTGAAAAAAGCCTTTTACCAATGGGGGATAATAATAATAATAATAATAATAATAATAATAATAATAATAATAAAAATAATAATAATAATAATAGAAAAGGCATGGAGAGTATAATTTAGTCATGAAAGAAGAAAAAGAAACAAGGTTCTGAATGCACAGCAAACATGAAATAAACCAAAAGGGCGTGCTTAGATTAATGTGAACCTCCAATTTCATCAAACATTTAAATATTCTCTAAGTTCAAATCAAGGTGGTAATAACATGAGATTCTTTCAAAGCTACTTCTGGAGACTATATCATCACACAAGGAAAAACACTGAACAAAGCTATGGAAAATGGGAAGCCACTGCACTGCTGAACAATAACTAGAATTAGGCATGTAAGCAAATTCCATCTGAGAGTTAAGCATTTAGGTACAGCAAGGAGAGGTAAATGCTGAAGACCTTTCAGTAGAAATGCTCTTCCACAGACACTGCAAAGTTGTATATGGCCATAAAACACTTTTTCCTTCTTCACAGTGCTCTTCTTCACTCAAGGAACCTAGAAATTGCCAGAAGTCTCACAAGAGCTCCCTGGTGGAAAGGTGTAAGATGTAGGGAAGTGGTGAAATCAGAATGAAACTTTAAAAGAAGCTGAGTAAATGATCCAGCCAAGTAAAACCCATCTGTGTGCAGTTAATTCAATATTCTTTCTGATCAGTATTTCTTGTCTCTTTTCATTGTGTGCTTTTCTCTACAGATCTGTCTCCTGTTATCACCACAGTGCTTTCTGAACTTCGTCTCAACCAAAATGTTTGTTCGGGTCTTCAGCTCCCCTCCTCCATACCAAGAATCTCCTTTTGTTCTTGAGTCCCCAGGACCTTTCAGGATCCAGGACAGAATCCCCCTCCCTGGCTTTAATGTGATTTAGTCAAATTTATCACATAAACATGGTCTTTAACACATATTTTTAACACATATCAATTAATTCAGCACAAGCATGGCATAGTCTGAGTTCTTGGTCCTGGATTCATGGTACATGAAAGATCCAGGAGCAGCTCTAAAGCAATCAATGTCGTATGAAGTCTGTGAACTGTTCATTTGGTGTTGGAAAAAAAATATTCAGGTCAATATCCAGGTTCTTCTGCTGTAGAAAGAAGAGAAATTTCTTCTCCCTTTTTAATGAAAGGGAAAAAAAAAAAAAAGCATATAGAAATATGCTTTTGATGTCATGAGCATGTGTCTCTGATCTTTCCATGTTTATATTTTCCTTATTGCTGAACAGTTGCCTTGCATGAGCATGCCATCAGGGACAGATGTTGTCTTTGTTTTGCTAAGCACATGAAAAACTCTCACATAATGGTTTTAAGACTTGAGAAATAAACAGTGTGGGTTCTTTATGGCTTATTAGTTAATCACAGAAAAAACAGTCCTCATTTCCTCAGTGGAGTATATATTTTGATTCAGCTCAGCTGGAGGGGAATGTCTGGCAATAAGGTTTTGGGATCTGTGGTACAGAATGTTACTGCTGCTTAAAATGATATTAATTGAAATAGACAAGCACAAGTTAGCTCAGGTTAGGAACCTCATGCTGTTTTGTCATGACTGTTACACCTGTGTCCCAGTAAGCTCTGTGCCAATAAGCTTTTCAGGTACCTACCTATGTGTCATTCACAGTGCAGTCTGCAAGCTGGCTTTCAGCTCTTACGGTATTTGTTGATTGCCTAATTATCAAGAAAGCTGCCAAAATAGAGTTGTAAATTTTAACCATGGAAATGTGTGAAAAATCAGTGTTGTAGGCTCAGGAAGACCGAGGAAGTAAATATACTCTGAAAATATTGTTTTCTTTTTTATAGATCACTCAAATCAGAGGTAGAGAAAAAAAAAATCAAACATAGCAATACAGTATTGCTGCACCTACTACACAACTCCACCTCTTGAAAAAGGAGGAATTCACTTCACATCCCTAAAAACACAGGAATTAGTTTTCATATATTAGAGATGAACACTGGTAATTTGAGGCAAATTGCTGTAGCTCCTAACTGCTCCATTATCTAATGAAAAAAAATGCCTTTCACTTTAGAGGAACCTATTAAATAGATCTATACTTTCCTCATGGTTAAATATTTTTTGTAGTTCATAGATGAAGTCCCAAAAGAAACAACACCAGTGATGTAGGTGGGACAGATGTGAAGTGGAGCGAAGCACAGACTTTCTCCCACGTTACACAGAACATGCTCTGTATCAAGCAATGATCTGAGGGGCGTGCACTACAGCCACATTAGACCTCTCTCTCCTTTTTTTTTTCCCCAGTAAATTTCTCTCTGTGAACTAGGAACAGGGGAAAGGTGTAGATAAAGAAGAGCAGTGTTCATATGACCTAGAATCATAGAATCATAGAACGACAGAATCGTTTAGGTGGGAAAAGACCTTTAAGATCATCAAGTCCAACCATTAACCTAGCACTGCCAAGTCCACCATTAAATCACCGACCTAGCTTTAGCCACCTAAAAGTTTGTACTGGCATCTCAACTAGGCTCTCTTGAAAAGTCAAAGGAAACAAAAGAGTACCTTTTTCAGTGATTCCTCTCATCTTAAGGGCAGGAGTGGAAGATCTGTGGCTGAATCCCCTCCCGCTTCCCATGGACTACAGTTCTCCAGTTGCAGGCTGAAGACTAGTTTAGACTAGGTGACTAACCTGTAGATGACATTTGTTAGGTGACCTGCCCACTTGTAGCTCAGTAAGAAGAAATATTTCAGTTTTTTCCATTTTCCTTTAATACAAAAACGATGGGGTGCTGAAGACTTCATTTATAGAAGAAAGAAAGGCGCAGCAATAACCCATGGCTGCGTGTTGAGGCCAGACAACTTGAAATTCAACACAGACTTGTAGTGAAAACAACAATCAATCATCTGACCAGATTACCAAAGAAAGTGACAGATTACCCATCTCTTCTGTCTTCAAATAAAGATTAAATGTGTTTTTGAAAGATAAGCTTTAGCCAAACATGTTAGGACAGTAGAAGAGAAATGAATGCAGTTGTTTGACCTATTTCACATAGAAAATGGAACTAGATGATCTAACATTTTCTTTTTGTTTCAAATGCATCGTTCAATTAAATGGTTTGTTTATTTATATTTTTCTTTGTCAGAGAATCTCAAATTGATGTATTCTAAAAGAGAAAGAAGCTTTTAATTTAAGAATCTGATGGCTAATTTCACTAGTGATTCCAAATATTTGGAAGTTGAGGGTTTCATTTGATATGACTATTCTCTGGGTAATTTAATCAAAGTCAGATGGCGGAGAGCACATTCTTTTTTGTTAGTGTTTCAAGACATTGTTGACTTCTCTCTGATAGATGCTTTTCAAATAAAATTATAATTTTCTGAAGGACTAATTGATCACTAAATACAACCCTGTATTATTAACTTTGTGCTTTATTTGGCTGGTAGAGAGATTATAATATAAATATTGAAGGAGAGAAGGGTAGGTTAAAATCATTCTCTTCTATTGTGACAGACTCCTGGCTTGAGAGAGCCTACCTCTTGCCACAAAATTTGGTGAGTAGAGAACTGGTTATAAAGCTTCAACATTTTTATAAGAGAAAATTGGGGAGGAATGAGACTGAGTGGCTATGAAGGGATCAGTTTTGTCTTTGCAGAGCCTTCTGAGCCCTCTTTCTTTCCACTTAAGAAAAGAGATATTTCTAGTCTTTATAAGTAACTGGAGCACCTAAAACTGACAACAAAGGGAGAGTAGAGAAGGAGCTACTTAGTGAAAGCACTCATTTTTAGTGAAATGCCAAACTGGTCACCTGCATTGCTCCTGTTGTCACCTATGGGGAGTCAGATGCAACCTGGGGGTTGTGTTTTTGACAAGGCTGCGTAACAAACACTTCTTATAATACATGATACATAAAATATTGTGACATATGTTGAAAATGTTGTGTTGAATAGAGAGAGACCACTGAAGCTCACAGAAGTGTATTTACTAGGGGATACCTGGGACCATGAGCTTAGAGAAGCTCCTGGAAGGCAGAAGTGTCACCACTGCTGCATTTCGATTGCGCAAATCCAAATGCAAATCCCAAAAAAAAAGGAAGCAAAGAAGAGTGAATATTACTACAGAAGTTTTTCCATAAAGCCATAGAACCATAGAATAGTTTGGGTTGAAAGGGACCTTTAAATGTCATCTAGTCCAACCTTCCCTGCAATTAGCAGGGACATCTTCAACTAGATCAGGTTGCTCAGAGCCCCGTCCAACCTGACCTGGAATGTTTCCGGGATGGCCCATCTACCACCTCTCTGGGAAACCTGTGCAAGTGTTTCACCACCGTCCTTGTAAAATATTTTGTCTTTTTATCTATTCTGAATCTTCTTCTCTTTTAGTTTTAAACCATTACCCCCTGTCCTACCACAACAGGCCCTGCCAAAAAGTTCATTCTCATTCATTCTCATAAGACTCCTTTAAGTATGGAAAGGCTGCCATAGGGTCCCCCTGGAGCCTTCTCTTCTCCAGGCTGAACAACCCTAGCTCTCTCAGCCTGATGACACAGGACAGGGAAACAGAAGCAGTGTTGCTCTTGGATGCATGAGTCATAACTTTTAAAATTTTTAAAAATGTTTTAGTTTTTAAAAATAAAACAAACAAAAAACCCCAACCAACCAAACAACCCCAAAAAAACAAACAAACAAACAAAACCAAACAAAAGCAAACAAAAAAGTCAAACAAACAAACAAAAAAACCAACAAAGACATCTAGAACAAAAGAAGTGTCTGGTAGGGGACACTGCTGGGGGAGCTCTAGGAGGGAGGAGTTAAACTCTTTGAGACAGCATCTCAAAAAGAAGGTGGTAGCATCTCTGTTTTTCCCTCCATTCACAGTTGAGATATGCCTCAAGCAGCAGCTTAGTATTTCCTGAAATTGGTTTGTGTTGTTTTACTTTTCTTTTTCTGTATCTCTATTAATTAACTGTTTTCTTTGCTCTAATAACCTTGTACCCTTTCACTTGGTCAGTCATTTGGAGTTGAGAGTGGAAGCAAAGACAGAGGTCAGGGGAAAAGTTGATTAATCCAGGACTGTGTGTTTAACATTGAGGTGCTGGCAACCTGGGCTGAGTTTGGGCATCCCAGGACTTTGAGTTCCCCTTCTGCTAGGTGACAAAGGTGGTTCTGCAGGCTGGTATCGTGGAGGGGCAGCTCAGAGTCAAAATTTCCCCTGCCAAGACCAATGTCGAGCCCCTTTGCAAGGAAGGGGTACAGCTCACTGAACCCACACACTCCCACTTTACACAGCAGAGAATCAAGGCAGCAGTGGGGTGCTTTTGAGTAGCACATATTTTATCTTTTTCAGTAGGGTATTGTGGCAAGATACTTTTCTCCCTTCAAGCAAAGGGGACAGACCCCTGTCTTGCCTGTCTCAACAAACAAATTGTGACCCCATGTAAACCTAGACATTGTCTCAGGTGTAACTCTCCTGGTGGCAGTGGAATGACGTAAGGGATCAATTTGTCAGGTTTACACTGTAAACTGTCTCTACAGGCCCTGGAAAAAGTCTGTCTCCATCTTTCTTATAAGACCCCTTTAAGTATTAAAAGGCTACAATAAGGTCTCCCTGGAGCCTTGTCTTCTCCAGCTCCAATGCTCTCAGCCTTTCCACAGAGGAAAGGTGTTCCATCCCTTTGATCAGTTTCGTGGCCCTCCTCTGGACCCACTCCAACAGGTCCATGTCTTTCCTGCACTGAGGACTCCAAAGCTGGATGCAGTACACCAGGTGGGGTCTCACCAGAGCAGAGAGGCAGAATCACCTCCCTCAACCTGCTGGTCACACTTCTTTTGATGTAGCCTGGGATTCTGTTGCCTTTCTGGACTGCAAAGCACACATTGCCAGTTCACATCCAATTTTTCATCCACCAGTTTCACCAAGTCCATCTCCGCAGAGCTGCTCTTAATCCATTCATCCCCCAGCCTGTATTGATACTGGTGATTGCTCCAACCTAGGTGCAGAACCTTGCACTCGGCCTTGTTGAACTTCCTGAGATTGCATGGGCCTTCTCAATCCTGTCAAGGTCCTTCTGGATGGCATCCCATTCCTATATCAAATCAGCTGCACCACTCAGCTTGGTGTCATATGCAAACTTGCTGAAGGTGCCCTCAATTCCACTGTCTATGTTGTTAATGAAGATGTTAAATAGTATTGGTCCCAGTACGGACCCTTGAGGGAAACTACTCGTTACTGGTTTCCACTTGGACATTGAGACATTGACTATGACTCAACAACCATGTCTTAGCTTTTCATTTTGTACTCTTCTAATGTCTGCATTCAGGGTCAGATATTTTTGCTTCTTTTTAATTTGAAACTGTGGGTTCTGTAAAGATTTACAGACCCACTGAATTTAGTTGTTGACTCCCATGGCAGAAAGTTCAGGACAATAGCACAGTGGATTTTCCTAAGAATAATATGATCCTGAATTACCTCATGTTAAAAATACTCCACAGAGAAGTTGTAAGGATTTGAGTAATTTTTCCTACGGAGAGTACATTACTTCAGATAGAAACATTTTTTTACAGTCTAGAATAAATTAAGATGGGTCTGTGAATTTCTAGCATGTACTGATGCCAATACTAAGAACTCCTTATATTGTCTCTTTAAAAAGAAGTGATATTCATTCCAAAATGTGCCTTACTGACCATGAGACTGTTATCAGTTCTCTTCCCAAGAAGTAATTTGTTTTAACTGGAGCAGTAGAACAGGATCAGCCTAACTTCTAAATCTGAAACAATACATTGAGGATGAAGAGTTAGAGGATGTGGTTTATGATTCTGAAGAACAGCAGCACTGGCAGCAGGTACCTTTCTGAGCAGTCAATACCCTAGAAAAAACCTCACTCTTTTTCTTAACAGGGTACCTGTTATGGTCTATCGCAGAATGCACACACGCACACAAAAATAACCATGAAAAAACTTTGACAGATGAAGACCGAAATTCACATCCATTGCTTTGGCCAATCGTTTCTTGGTAGAAATGAAATATTAGATCTTGCTTGTATATCCTGAAAAAAAAAAAAATGATGAGAAATACATGCAGAAAATCTGATGCTGTCAGAGCGTATCGGATTCACTATATGTGCACAAACGTAGCTCATGTCAGCCTTCCCGAACTTATTGTGGTACCCTGTGCTGTGATCTCAACGCACTGTAGAAATGCACAGCAGCCCAGTCAGAGGTACTATGCAATATAAATAGTGAGACTGCCGGATATAAAAAAAAAAAACAAAACAAAACAACAAAAACATAAAAACTCATAGTGTCATCCAATTCTTTTTGAATAAAATTTTCAGGTAGAAAAAAGAAACTGGGGAAAGCCAGCTACCTGGTAGTACTACCTTGGGTTCCCTTGGGAAGGTTTCTTGGGTACAGTCCTAATCAGAGGCACACACTATTTAATGCAATATATTTACTCACTGCGTAGGATTACTGTAAAGCTCCAAAGCAATATGAGGTGCAGTTCTACTTTGGATAACACCTATTCATTCAAGGCTTTTGTTCAAGTCTTGAAGAGCACACCATTTTAATAAGGTTAATCTTACTTTACTTTACTTGTCTCTGCTTTGTCCACTCCATATTGCAGCTACATTCCAGATGATATATTAATAGGAAATAATATTCTGGAACAGTGCTGGACGTTACTTGTCTCTCAGGTAGAAAATGGAAGTGCAGTGCGTACATGTTCCAGGCTATTTGGACCAAAACGGACCTTCAGGAAATGAAAGTTTCCATTTAATTAGAGTGGTATTTTGCTTCCTGGCAGCATATGTATTTATGCATGTCTGCATATGTCTGGGTGCTTGTTTATATTTTTATAAATACGTGCATGTCACACACACGCACACATACATGTACGTATTCTTTTTAAAACCAAACCTGAAGTGTCCCAAACGGTCAAGCTAGGAAGAGACAGAAAGTCTATGGCCTGATGCCGTTTTTGGTAGATGGGATTCCGTCTGTGCATTTTGAACTTTAGAAGAGTTTCTGTGTGTATACTTGTGAAATCAAATCTTGGGCATCTTCCAGATGCTTGAAGTGGTCTTAACCAAGAATCCCTCAAGATTTGTCCCCAGATAAATCAGTAGTGAAAGCATTATTTCCAGAGGTGAATGGCTTTCAGTTCTTCATGTGACCTAGTTTCAGGACTTCTCATAAGTTTCTCAAAACTCAGATTTTGCTTCCAGTGGTGAATTAGCTGTACTAGGTACTCATGTTTGTTGTTATTTGTTCATTAATTGAAGGCATGTTTTGGGTACTTTCCCAGGAATGCCAGCATGCTGGAGTCAGGACAAGATGCCATTTGAAGATGACAATTTCAGATGGAAATAAAAGCTATCAATGAGAAACAGAATGAAGAAACCATATTAGGGCAAGAAAAGGCTGCTAGAGCCGACATACATATATATAAGGGAGCATATCCGGCAAACCATATGAGTACAAAATATTTGGGAGAGGTCTTTTCAGATTATATATTTTTATTACATGTAAATATCTGAGAAGTTTACTTTTTTTCAGTACATAAGAAAGTTAGTTTCCTCTTCCTGCTCTGGGTGGCCAGGAGAGCTGCTGCAAGGACTGCAGTGTTGAGGACCGCAACTACAGACCTTTCATCAGCACACTCTCCCTCTGGACAAATAGTCACCAGCACTGTAACCATTATTTAGTAAAAGAAAAAATGACAGGTGAAGACAGACATCAGTTTACAATTTCTTTTATAAGGCAGCTTGCTTTGCCTATAGCACCCAAAAATCATGGTCAGACCCAGCTCTGATATGAACTGGCCAATCTTACAGTGGAATCGGAGGCTATTTAATGATGTAAAAGTCAAATAAGCAAGGTCAGCCAAAAGAGCACAGATTTTAAATATTCCAGAACACAAAAGTTTAGAATTTCATGCTTATCCACCAAAACAGTATGACATTAGCTATGAGTTATTACTGGAGAATCTAAGCAGATCTGCATAAGAATTAATAGCTTTGCATGCACAAGAACTACTTCAAACCCTTTCAGTGCCAAAATAAGCAGTAAAAGAGATTGTAAACATGGACATGGTACCATTACTCTTCTAAATAGTTGCTGTTGTAGAACTGACATATGTAATTAACAAATGGTGTGATACACAGTTCTATATGACTGTGCTTTTTCCCACGCAGAAATGCTCTTACCAACAACTGTTAAATACTCTTGCTGTCATAGAGATTTGAGTATAAAGACTGATTTTGGTTAGTTCTTTGTTCACATTCTCTGCTCGTAATATAGATGAGCAGCACAGATGACTGAGCTGATAGATTTGCCACAGTGTTCTGTTATCTGTAACCGTCCCCAGCACAAAAGCTGACATTAAGTATTATTTCAATATTGTGATCAACGGTGTCTTTGGCAACAGGAAAGGTACTAAATACATTTTGATATTTTGTGACAAATAGGACTATTTAATGAGATTAAACTAACAGACCTACCTAGAGATTAAGTAGGTTGGTGACATGTGAAGACAGCTTGAAGACAGGCTGGAAAAGCTCTTGAAAAGCTATATAGCTCTTAAAATGTACATAAGACTACTCAGAAATTTAGTTTGACCCAAGTTAGAAAGAAGACTTCTTTTCCATTTTATCAACCTGAACTACATTTCTGTAGTTCAGTTTTGATTTTTGGCTTCAGATAAAGCCAAAAACTTTCAGAGGTGGTAAATATGAAAATGCTGGGGCCTCTTTGCTGATGCTGAGCCTAGTACCGCTGCTGCTACATATTGACTGCTGTGGATTTCTTCGACTTTTCCATATAGTTGAGTAAGTAAATAGCTGCTGTGTTAGTTTTTCAATTTTAAAAAATATTTTATCCACTCTGAATAAACAACATGTTACGCACAAATATCTTTACTGACACTTATAAAGATTTGACTTCGCTACAGTTACTTACTGATTTGTGTCAAATTCGCAAAAGTATTTTGAGTCAAAAAAGGGAGAAAAAGACAAAAACATACAGAATTACACAGCTTTCATTCTAAATTATAGTGAGGTTAACTGAATGATGCACAAACATTTATAGGAATGTCATGGCATTCCAGCAAGAAACTGCAACTAGACCCCCCTGGGGAATTAGATCGATTGTATTGCAGTTGAAGGAAAACTGTGGAAAAAAATAGATAGATGCCTGGCTACAATGATGACTGAGCAAAGTAATCTAAGCCTATGTGTGCACAGAAGGTATGCTATCTTCTCTCCATTGGTTTGGTTTTTTTGGTTTTTTTTTTACTTAAAGAAGGTGGGTCTGATGATATTTTCAGCAGCTGGGACTGTGATGTCTTACTTTACGTTATGAATCTTTCTCCCAGAGCTGGGTATGTAGGGTTTAAACCTATGGGTATCACAGCAATCATTAGTTCTGAAACAATTTTCACTAGAACCGGTTTTCATTGGAAAATGTTGGTTCCCTCTAAAACAATTTTTTCTGCTGGTCTGTCAGTTTCAAAGACAACTGTAATTAAAAAATCAAATCCTGTTATAATAAGAACACAGCTGAATGTTTTAACATTGCTATAACAGTATGCCTGAAACTTTTGTTTAAAAAATTATTTTTTGCATGATGGCTGTATTTTTTTATATGATAAAATAAAGTTAAATTAACAGATAAATTCCACAAAAAATCTTTCTAATAACTGAAAGCAGATTATTACAATTTTATTTTGCAGGCAAATTCAAATTGCTTGAGAATTGTAGTAGAATTCAAACCTACATTTTGAAATATTGGCATTTCCCATGAAGTTCACATTCTAACTCTTCAACTCTGCTAGGTGTCACTGAATTAGTCTTGAACACTACATTCTCAGATATAAAAAAATAATAATAATAATAATAAAAAAAGACATTTTCTCAGAAAGTATCTTCTTTTGCTCTAGTGCTGGAGTATGAAATACTTTCCTGAGTATTATTCTCCTGTATGGAAAGGAGATAGCTCAGCATGAAGAGTTAACGCTATGCCCAGGGCACAATGCATATGAAGGGGGATGCTGAGCCGAAGAGGGATGGGGCAGGTGAGACACAGACTGCACCACGTGACTCAGATTCTTGTGCCACATCAGCTCACAGGGATGATGAGAAACAAAACCCTCCTGCCTCTCCTGCTTTCCCAGTAAATCCACATCAGATCACATCTATTCCCACTGTTTTTTTTTTTATTAGGTTGGTAGCTATACATTATTTTCCCACTTGGAGATGTAAGTCAGGGTTCACTAAGGTAGCAGCTGGGTCAGTGGATACAGTAGCATGACAATTTATTGGGCTCAACTACTATAAAGAAGGATACAGTATTAGTTAATAAGGTAAAGAATTGCCCAAAGCACCAGGTACAATAGAGTTCATGTGGCCTTTGGGATGGTAAATGTGTTACACCCCATTCTTGTTTTTCCCTCTCCAGATGCTGTAACACAACCTTACAGGATTGCAAGAGATGTTTCAAATAAAAACCAGTGTCCCTGCATTTCTCATTTTTGGTTATTTAATTATATTCTGCAGTTTCTTCTGGCTTTTCTGCAGGAAAGTTTGATTCCGGAACGTCTGATTCAGGGAGGCAAATAGCTGAATCTATCGTTCTAGACAAACTGTATAGCAGAAATGTCTAGAGGAATATTTTTAGAGTTATTCCTGAGGTAACATATACAAAGACTGAAAAGGTGAAGCCAGCTGAAAACACATTCGGTAGGAAATTAGAGGCACTCAGCTAACCAAAGTGAATCAGAAGGACCATATAAATTTTGCTATTACAAATCACCCATTCATGGTAAAGCCATGCTTCACATCTATATACATATGAGACTATGTATTGTATTGTATTGTGTATATTTCTGAATGATCCAATAAGAAAAAAAACCTACATGCTCACTGAAAGCCTCAAATAAAATGTATGCAAACTCCTAACCACTTTAACTTCTTTGGTTTAATTGAAAAATGTGAGCATTTTTGCTAATGTATATAAGCCCTAATGAAATTTCTATGTTCGGATTTTTCTCTGATTTGATATCCAAGTCATAGCTGTCCAAGCAAATGGAGAGGCCTTACAAATGGAGATTTCAGTGAAATAGTCCCTGTCTACGTACTGCTCTGTTTCACTGTCTTTGTCTTGTCAAGCGTGTGCTCATGTAACCCAAGCTTTTGAAAGCAGATTTTTGCATGCACCTCCCGGTCATTGGAATAAGTGCTGAGAACAAACTCAAAGCCTCCAAGTGAACTCCAATTTCAGAGTTCTCCCGCAGTGGAACCAGACCTAAGACTTTGGTGATTTCTTGATTATTGTGGGGGGCAAAGAGAGACGCAGGCAGGGACAGAGACAGCCGAAGGAAATCACAGTTCTTCAGGCTTTACTTTTGGCTTCTAACTGTCCAGCACTGATGTAGTCCTGTTGCTTTTGTGGTTTTGCTTGAGATGCTTAATCAGGTGATAAATATAAGATAGTTGTATAGTAAGCTTATGTAAAAAAATGAATCTGCTTAAGCAGACTAAATTAAAGCTCTGGTTCTCATTCCCATAACAAGAGTCCATTTAATTTATCTTACTTTAATTCATCCTGGATATAAAGACTGCTGTATAGACAAATAAAGGCACTCTACATGCTGTTTCTGGTTGTTACTACCAGAAAACTATCTCAAAAGACATCTGCTAACATTTTTAATTAAATTGTAATCTGCAAGGCAATTTTCAACAACAAATGAATTAGCTTGTTTATAAGTTCCTCAGAAATCTTGACCATTTGGATTTGATATGCTTAAAAGAAAATATGTTGTAAAAAGATTAGATTCACACAGTGAAGCTGCATCACCCAGGGACATGGCCCATTTTTCTTTTTAAAACCCAAATGGCTTTATGGAGTTAGGAATTTGTTGTCTGTGCAAGCAGTGAGCTTGCAAGGGCCACTGCAGGCAGGGAAGCCATCCAGCTCACACACCACGTATCGCCACAGGGCTGCCAGCAGACCCAGCCTACACAAGCCCCAAGGGCCCAGGCAGGAGTATGTGCAGATGGATAGCCCTCTGCAGCTGCCTCTTCTCCATGGCATGCCAAGGAATTTACATTTCTCTCTTAATTTAGGCAGGTAATGGTTAGACGTTTAGCTGCAGATCCCTCCTTCACAGCATTCTCCTGCGACATCTTCCCTGTTCATCCCATTTGAATTCATCTTTCTTTAGCATGGATGGTTCTCATACTCAACACCGCAACTAGGGTTATCCTCTGGCTTGCAATAATATTTCTTTTCCCATATAGGAACAGCCATACAGTAAACTGCCAGGAGTCACCAGTTTCTCTCTCATGACTGCAAAGTTTATCTTATCCTCCCTTTTCACTTTGTGCCCATGCATTCTGACATCCAGGATAAACCTTTCTTCTGATCAGTTTGGATTTCCACTCCCAGCATATTTTAGTTCTGCCATTGATATCCTTCTCTGTGGTTAATCACCCAATTAAGTCAGGATACCTTTCTCACAACTTTTTTCCATTCACTTGAATATAAATTCCAGACAGTCTTTGCACCTATTTTTTAAAGGTATTCCAAGTTGCCTTTGTATTTCAGTCCTAGAGCTCAACATTAGCCAGTTTATCAATATTTTCCCATTGAAGTTCAAAATATGAGTTATAAATGTACTTATGTTTATTGTCCTATTCACTGCTATTAAGTTCTACTTTCTACAAGATTTATTTTTTACCTATTATCACTTATGTCTTTATAATCTGTAACCCATTTAACTGACTTACCAATGCTTGTACCTCAATCTTCCTTGAACAGCACACAGTATTTAACACCTGTGTCCCAGTTGGAAATACTGTATTTCTCTTAACCTGTAATACTTACTTTCATTTCCTAAAGAAATTCTGGTTCATCCATTTTTTGGTCCTGTCACCTAATTCACAGTCACAGAATTACAGCATAGTTGAGGCTGGAAGCCACCTCTAGAAATCATTTAGTCCAACTCCCCTGCTCAAAGCATGGTCATGTAGAGTAGGTTGTCCAGCACCATGTCTGCTCAGGTTTTCAGTAAATCCACAGTCTGAGATTTCACTACCTCTCCAGGCAATCTGTTCCAGCATTTGACCACCCTCACAATGAAAAAGCTTTTACTTATGTGGAAATGGAATTTCCTCGATTTCAGTTTGTGCACATTGTCTTGTGTCCTGTCACTGGGCACAACTGAGAAGAGTTTGGTTCCCTCTTCATTACACCCTCCCATTAGGTATTTGCACACACTGACAAGTTCCCCCCTGGGCCTTCTCCAGGCTGAACAATCCCAGCTCCCTCAGCCTCTCCTCGTATCAGAGATCCTTGAAAATCAACCAGCTCTCTGTCCAGTACTGTCTCTAATAGATTCCTTCAACAGACTGGGTATAGTTCTCTCACCAAATATATACCTGGTTGTTTTGTCATTTTCGATGTTTATGCTGTCACTATATTTACTCATTTGTCATTTGGTTTTTGTTTTTTTTTTCTATTACAAATTCCTGTGTACTTTGTGCTTGGGCATCTGTGTGTCTTCACATCAGCTATCTTGCCAGTTGGTAGATACGTAGTAAGAATTACAGTGTGTGGACCCAAGACAGTTCAATGTACTATCACTGAGCTTAACTTTCCCTTGATAGAGACTGATCCCTAACTCTGGTGTAGCTTATCTCAGTTCATTACAGTGGGACCTGGCAGTATCATTCATTCAATGTACACCACAAACACATGGATTCTCCAATGATCTCATAATTCCTTTTTGTCTTGAGACCCTTGCCAGAGGGAGAAGTGCTCTCACTCCATTTCTTTGTTTGTGGTATATAATCGTGTTCATTCTTCTTAACAGTTCATTCCTCTTAACTGGATTAATGTAGAGCCCTCTCGGTGCTTTATGTTGATATGAATGTCAGCTTCTTTGGCTGGGACTATTATGTTACAGACTCCTTTATGTTTACTTGTTTCTCTTAGTGCCTGGCTATCTCCGTTTTCTTTTCTTGTCTCTTGGAGGACTTCAAGACATCCATCTTCACTTTCCTATTCCTATGAAATGAAAGAAAATAAGAATAGCTGTACTGGGTAAAGTCAAAGGTCCCCTGGGCCCCGTAACTTGCCTCAATGGTCAACAGAAAATGCTTAATAAAGAGTAACAGTATAGGGCAAGTCCACAGGGACACTTCTCCAGCACAGTCTTCCTATGTTCTTCTTCATAGCCCGGAGACTTTTTGTCTTCGGTTGCGCTTCCTCTCTACCAACCAGTCTTTTCTTCTATCTTATCTTTATTGTTATGCGTTTCCATAAGTCTTCTTTCTTGTCCAGCAGTCATCTTCTTTGCCCTGTTACTTGGTAGCTGTATTCATAATTTTTTTTTCCTGTTCTCCTCCTCAAAATATTGCCCATCTTAACTATATCTTTAGTAATTTTCTTGTGTGAGATCTATCAAAACACAATGTGTACATAACAAATTTGTTAGTCAGGTACCCACATGTACTCAGTAACTCCGTATCTCTTCTCAGTGCCCAAGGTGCTGCCTCATTGTTCATCTTCATCTTCTGTCCCAGACTTCCTGGGCCTCAAGGAAGAATGGATTATAAACTTTAGACCTTCCCATCTATGAATTTCCACTCAAATGACCATTCTAGTTATTGGCTATTTATTCTGAACCTTTTTGTTTATGCTGGCTCAGTGTCCTTCCTTATCTCCTTGAGTTTGCATCTGTCAAAGGCAGGAAGCTGCCAGAACACAACCTGCTAAAAGATGTCTGCCCCACCACAAAGGCAGAGAGTCTTCACACCATTAAATGGCAAATAAACCACAAAATAACATGGAAAAACAAGCATCCATTCATTCCAATGGTTAGTTCTGCAATGCTTGTTGACCTTCTGTGTGCTGTATCAATACTATGTACCCTCTACTAGGTCTCTTTATCTCCACATCTTTTATCAGTGAGATATTTCAAACCCCTTACTTTCTCTGGTAGCTCTATAATAGGTCTTATAGACAGTATAAGTTCTATAGAGACAGTAATGAGTTCTATAGTTTTATTACTTTTGATCAACAGACAATCTTTCTGGTAGAAGGTATTCATAACAAGTTTTTCCTCCTTTCATGGGATCATCTCCATAATTTCCTTAACCAATGCTGGCAGATCATCCATTCTATTATAAAGTGATATTTCTACAGGCTTAACAGGAAAAGAGGAAGGAAAAAGGAGACTATTTTGATAGTGGCTCTTTACAACTTTCTTTTGTCTCCTTTCTACTAAGGGGTGAGAAGGGCAGGAAGGATTGTGAGATAAGATTTCTAATCACATTAATAGAGATTTTCAGTTTAAAATAACCATCTCCAAAATATGTGGTAGCATTTTTATTCATCAAAAAAAGTATTTCACTTTCAATGCTCCGTCACTATTGCAGATGCTGAGGACATAATTTAATTTGTAGTCTTCTTGTTGTAGTCACTAGGTAACTGTCTGATTTATCGTGCCATTCTCCATTTATCTCAAAAATTAGATTTCAGTTGTGCTTCTTGCATCTCAAGGAACTGAGCTTTTTGACTATTTACTATGTCCCATCCTAGTAAAATTTTAAAGTTAGATTTCTTGAGCAACACATCTCATCTCATAAGCAAAGCAGCATTAGCTAGTGCATGAATCTGAACAATTTCCAAGAGAAGTTGTACTAAATGTTTTCCTGGTGATTTGGCAGTGGCATTACTTTCTATCATTTCAAAGTGATTGGGTGAGGAAGTTGTTCGTGGCCTTAAGTGTGTTGTTTCAGAGAATATAAGAACCAGAAATATTAAATTATTTTGGTTTTGAAGTAATGCAGCCTGGTAAGCATATGAAAGACACATTATGAAACAGTCAGCAATAGCAAGAAAGTGACCTAGGAGGACCCTGACATTCTTATGTTTCTAACAGGAAACCAGAAAAAGATAGAAAATTTAGATTGTTAAGGACAAGAAATGGAAAGAGAGATGGATTAGAAATGGTGTTCTCCTGGAATGGTTTGCTTTGTTACCTGTGTCACCCCACCCAGAGCAAAATTTCTGTGTACATCCCCCTGGAGCTCTGAGGAGACAAAACATCAGCAAAAACTGTCAAGTCCTTCCTTGCTTTTAAGAAGCTCTTTGAAGTGCTTCCACTGGTTTTGTATCCTGGGAGAAGAAGTAAATTTGCAGAGCTCTTGCTTTGGGCGTAACAGCACTACCTAGAACTTTGGACAGATTCCAGTTTGGGTTGCTATACTCTGCTGACCTCAAAACACCTCTTGACATTTCAATTGTGTACATTATTTATCTTTCCTTCTTTAAAGAACCATAATATAGTGTTACTTGCAAAGAATGACAGCAACATTCCAGCTTTGTGGTAAGTAAACTGGAGACAAGCTGAGAGATATACCCAGACTCCTTGGGATAAAAGAGGATATAAAAATACAGGACTGTTAATAATAATTGTTAAAATTTTCACATAAAGCTTTCTATTGCACTTTCTGAAGGTATTCTGTCCTGCTAGTGAAGTAATATGTTACAAGTTGCTCACTGATATATCATTTGCACTTTTAAAAATAACTGGACAGCTTTTCTTATTCACTGGGTACAGCGTTTAAGTAGAGATAGGGAAAAGCAACTTTTGTTTTGACCTTTTTACATGGAGGGAAGGCATTTTTATTGCAAAATTGTCTTTCGGGGCAAACCTCATACCTTTAAATGCAACAAGACCTGTTGTTTTTCAGAAGAAAAGAGCTAGTGATGGGAAAAGAGGATAAATTGGCAGGAGAGAAGGAATAGTCTAGCAGATCAGCAGAGAAAAACTCACAGCTGGAGTTCGAGCAAAAGTTTATTCAAGAAATTTACTCACAGGGTCATTCAGCAGACTGGTGAAGAACTAAAAGGAATGGGTCAAATCTTTGTGTTACTGAACACAATGTCAAGACTTCTGATATGTGAGAAGTACTGGGGTGTTATCTGACAATTTTTAAAAATTATAAGTTTTCACATTTTTACAGGCCATCTTTTCTCTAACACAAAATTATTAAAGTCAAAACTCCAGATCTTTAAGCTGGAGGCTGAGTTCTTCCAGTTCTGCAAAACTGTGATTTTGGTAGCTCGTAAATTCGGGGGGGACCTCTCATAGAGGTTGCTGAGCTGTGAGTGGAGGAAGAGGAAGAAGAGGAAGCATTCCACTGCTTGGAGGAAGAGGATATCCTGGAACACCTCTGTTCCTCAAACCTTCAGAAAGCACACAGGGCATACACTGTTCTGCCTGCTGAAACTCTACCTTTAGACTTGTCTTGTAGAGGACCACAGCGGACAGAAGAGTATTTTCTGCTTCATGAGTCTCATATGACAAGGAAATCTATTATATATCTTATGGATTACTTGCACTTCTCAATCTCTGACCTCAATGCTTTTAAGGACTTCATTTTCATGTGGCAATTATCAAGAAGCAACAAAGAACAGATCCTCTGAGTCCTTTTCCTTTTGAAAAGGCTAATAGTGAGGGAAGAGCTGGGCTTCAGAACTAAACCTGAACTAAATTCTTAGATAAGATGTCACAGTGGCAGATATAAAGTGATTCCTACAATATAGCAAAACCTGAAGGGAACTGAAACATGTACATGTAGAAATATAGGTATCTGCTATTGAAGAGTGGGCTTTCCACCCGGAAGGACACCTTATTACATCATAGGATTGTCATGCTATGTGATTTTGAGTGCAGATCTCACACTTGGGATACATCTACCTGGACCTACCCCTGGCATTTGAGGTACAAGCACATAGCAATTATGCATAAAACTATATAATACTAAAAGAGATTTAACAAAGTCTTATAACTATACAGACTTTTGAAGTAAATAACTACACCAGGAGGAGATAGTTGTTTTCTTTCAACCTCAGCCTCTGCTAGATTTAGGGTGGTGTCCAAATCCACATTACACATATCTGTATTTGGGTAACTAAATGAACAGGTGTCCTGGTTTGAGGTAAAACAGGACCAATTTTGTTCAGTAACTTTACTTTTTAGCTAGGCCTCTTCTAACTGCTGAAATTAACAGCATGTTGTGCAGAAAACTATTCGCTCTCAGAGTGATAAGACCTATGTTGATGCCGAGGAATGGTATGCAGAGAGGCTCTTGCTTATAGTTATTGCTGTAACAACCAAGGCCACACAACTTTGTTATTTGCCCTGTTGGAGCGTCAGAAGTGGAAAGTGTAGAGGGGTCACACCTGCGGGGAGGAGCGGACAGGACAGGTGACCCAAAATTGATCAACAGGGTATTCCATCCCATCTGCCTCATACTCAGTATAAAAGCTGCGGGATCAAAGGGTCAACCTCTTTCTTCAATGGCCAGGGCCTGAGGAGGACTCTGTCTTTTCATCTGCCTTTGATCCCAATCCCTTCATTTCTGAATTCAGATCTGGAATCTGGTTCCCATCCGTCACTGAGTCCAGTCTGGGACTTTCCCCATGCCTGCCGGTGACATGATCATCATCCTGGGAGCTTGATATGGTTTTGTATCTATTTCATTATTTTATTTTTATTTTATTATTAATATTTCATTAAAGTAGTATAGTTTTCTTCTAAACTCGTAAGTCTCTCTCTCCTGCCTCTCTTTGAAAAGAGGTGGGGAAGAGCATCTGTCATCCACCTCGGTGGCCAATCCAGTCCAAACCACAACAGAGCATTTAGCCAATACAGTCAGTGGAGTCTGAAGAGCAGCAACATTTGGTCACCTGAACTGATTCCAGACTCTATTTGACTGTCTTGATTAGGGCCTTGATTCACTTATCTAATCACAGGTACCACACCCACTGTAGGAACATGCTTGGCTATCCAAGGTGCTGAAAGAGAACCTGTAGGACATCCACCACCTTCTGGAATAGGTGCTGAAGGTCAGGCAGGATCCCTTAATGCATCTTAAATGGCCCCAGGCATTGCTAAGACAACTGAATCATGCCATAACACCTTTTATCTTTTAATTGAAGGTATGTTCCACATTCATCATGATGGTCCCTGTTGACTGTTACGAAAATTTCCTTCCCTATTAGGTCCGTCTTTATAGTATGAAATTGTATTAACTTTGTTAATACATATTAGTTTACATTACACACTGTGATGTAATGAGGTAGTGGAATTTCACTGGAGACTTCGGTGTTGTTCATGTTTAAGTAAAACAAACTAAAGGACACCACCTCATTGCAAGGACCAGAAGGACAGTCCAGCCCTGGAAATAAGGACTTTGCTTCTCAGAATCTTACAGCTGTCCATGAAGGATAAAAGGTACCCCTGGACAATCAACATAACGCTAGCATCCCAGCCCCTCTAATACATCTCTGAAACCCTCTCAGCATCGTCTGGCATCATAGATAAGTAACTATAACAAGATCAACTACAGACTCATCTGGATCAATAAACAAGAAGCAAGAATGCTGATGGATGATAACACTGCAGAAATGGTTGCTTTGCAAAGTTTCACTATGATTAGTAACCAGTAGTGTGTGTGTGTTAGTGATTAGTCAGATCATGTTGTACCTGAATATTTGAAGGGTGTAAGAACCCTGTGTAAAACTACATTCAGGGTCCCTAATGTGTCTGGGACTCCTCATGCTCATAAATAAGCAATTACCCTTGTAATTCTATACTTTGCCTCCTAGTCTCTCTCCTCAGTCAGCACAGGCTAGTTATGAATTTTTGTAACACGACCCGTGCTTATTTTAATAGGGAATATGTTGTGTACCTGAAATATTTTCCCAGCTCTATTAATATGTCTAGCAGAAGTGATTTACAGACTTGTTGGTTACAGACAAGATGAGACTCCCAAGTCAGCAAGATCCTGGAGATGACATCGTCCCACCTTTCTTTTGGTGAATAAATTCAAAGATACTGAAGGCTTACAGTCTCTAAAGATAGGTTTAAAAAAAAATAAACTGAGGTAATTCTTAAAGGCATAGAAAACTACCATCCTTTGTGTTGAGAAAGACTGACTAAAGTGTTTGAAGAGCAATTCATTCCTGCTGAGTATGTTTTTGGAGAAGAGGACAGGTTTTTGTCCATCTTGGCCCTCAGTTCGTACCCTTTTGTCTTCCTCTGCTGCAACACATGCTACACTGCCCTGGGCCTAAAGAAGCCAGATATCTCTCAAGTTGCATTCTTGCTGCAACCTTCCTGCTTTCTGTCCCTTTTTCTCTCTCCTGGCACATGCCATCCTCCCTGATACTCTAAAGCTTCCCCATCATTATCTTGTGGAAAGAGCAATCTCTTCCCCTCAGAGAGGGGTTCTCAGAGAGATCTGCCTGACCCAGAGTGCAGCATCCAGGAAAGCAAAATAAGCCACAGTAAAAGGTGAGCAAACATTTTCTATTATCCCTCATACAAGAAGGCTGATATCTGCCCCTTTGTCCACAGTTTGAGTTAAAGAGGAATATAAGAAAGCTTTCATGGACCATAAATGTTGTACATAATTGTTGTCCAAGACAAAGCACCTTTCTAGAGAGCTTGAATACAGCTGACATGGTGACCCATTTGGTGGATGAGGAAAAGGCTGTGGATGTGGTGTACCTAGACTTTAGTAATGACTTTGATACCATTTTCCAGAACATTCTCCTGGAGAAACTGGCTGCTCATGGCTTGGATGTGTGTACTCTTCACTGGGTAAAAGACTGGCTGGATGACCAGGCCCAAAAAGTTGTGGTGAGTGCATTTATATCCAATTGGCGGTTGGTCACAAGTGGTGTCCCACAGGGCTCAGTATTGGGGACAGTTCTGTTTAATATCTTTATCAATGACCTGGACAAGGGAATTGAGGGCACTCTCAGTAAGTTTGTAGGCAACATCAAGTTGGGTGGGAGTGTTGGTCTGCTTGAGGGTAGGAAGGCTTTACAGAGGGATCTGGACAGACTGGATTGATGGGGCCTGGCCAATTGTATGAAGTGCAACAAGGCCAAGTGCCAGGTCCAGCACTTGGGTCACAACAACCTCATGCAAGCACTACAGGCATGGGGAAGAGTAGCTGGAAAGCTGCCTGGCAGAAAAGGACCTGGAGGTGTTGGTCGACAGCTGGCTGAATATGAGCCAGAAGTGTGCCCAGGTGGTCAAGAAGGCCAACAGCATCCTGGCTGGTGTCAGAAACAGTGTGATGAGCAGGACTAGGGAAGTGACTGTCCCCTGTATTCGGTGCTGGTGAAGCCCTACCTCAAATACTGTGTTCATTTTTGGGCCCCTCACTACAAGAAAGACATTGAAGTGCTGTAGTTCATCCAAAGAAGGGCAACAAAGCTGGTGAAGGGTCTAGAGCACAAGTCTTATGAGGAGTGCCTGAGGGAACTGGAGAAAAGGAGGGTCAGGAGAGATCTCGCTCTCTATAACTACCTGAAACTCCTGGTAGTAGCGAGATGGGGGTCAGTCTCTTCTCCCAAGTAACAAGAGATAGGAAAAGAGGAAACGGCCTCAAGTTACACCAGGGAAAGTTTAGATTGGATATTAGGAAAAATTTCTTCACCGAAAAGTTTGTCAAACATTGGAACAGGCTGCCCAGGGAAGTGGTTGAATCACCATCCCTGGAGATATTTAAAAGATGGGTAGACATGGTGCTGAGGGACACTGTTCAGTGGTTGTTTTGGCAGTGTTAGGTTGATGGTTGGACTTGACAATCTTAAAAGTCTTTTCCACCCTAAACAATTCTATGATTCTATGATTCTATAAAATATGCTTGCTTAAATTACTGTGCAAGAAGCATGTGAGTCCTCTGGCCTGTAACTCTTAATAGATAGATTCTATGTTAGCAACCAGGTTATATGACATGTTTTGGCCTCCTAATCAGAAAAACAGGTTTCTGGCAGCAAGATCTTACTGACTACCATTTCTAAGATTGTTTAAATGTATTTTTATGTGATTGTGTATTCCAAAGGCAATGTTACATATCAATATATATTTGTACATATATATTCATATCCATAAATATATATATACATCAGCAGTTACACTGCTCTGTCATTGAGATCCTTTCTTCTAGAAAGAAATACAAGCCCATCTCAGTTTTTGAAGCCATGGACATGTGGTTAATGTAACTCATCTGGTTTTCTCATGCTATGTTCTAGGGACTTTAAGATCCTGCAATCAGAGTGTCAAGGTCTGTTCTGTAATTCAGTACTTTCTTCTATAAGGAAGCTTGCTACAGCTCTGATATTTACTCTACCAGCACTGCAATCCAAAAATGGCTCTGTCTTCAATATCGAAACTGTATTTCATTACAGTTTTTGTTGGGTTGTTTTGGGGTTTTTTTTGAGGTAGTTTTGGGCAATAACAGTGTTTACTCTTGGCTGAGTTGTCACCTGTCCTGGCCACACTGAGTAGAGAGGTCACTGCAGGAATATCTCTACTATCCTAACAAAATTCATTGTGGTTACAAGACAAATAATACTCTGATAGTTTTTGAGCAAAGCAGCTATCACTTCAAGCAGCAAATTTACAAGCCTTGAATGAAACTGATATTACAAAAGTGCAAATTTCCACATACTCCCTTCTTTCTTGATTGAGAAAGGTCATCCTCCAGAGATATGAGCACTTCTTCCCTGATCAGAGTGTCAGAAGGTGGAAATCAGCAATTGCTCTTAAGAAAAGGACATGAATCCTTCAATATGGACCGAGCACACCAATGCATTTCCAGTCCAGTCCTTGGTCATTTTTGGTCATGGCAAGTTTAAAACTAATGAAGCAGAGGTCCATATAGCCATAGCAATTCCACAAGCTAGTTTGTCCTCAAGAGCAATTATGTTTGAGCTATTTTTAAATTGCTAAGGAAAAAGAAACACTCCTAGTTTCCTATTCTCATTAGGATGTCTGCAAAGTTGTTTGCATTCTAGCCTCCAGTGGTCAGAAACTGCTGTGTCATTTGGCTTTTCTTAATGCTTTCCCATGTTAGAAAGGAAATAAATGAAGTAGTTTGACAGCTAAAAGAGAAGAAAATATACCAGGATAATTAATGTCAAGTAGCAAGCTGGCAAGAAGAAAATGTAAGTAATGTGGCCCACCCTTCCTCTCTGCCTTATATTCTAAGTGCTGAAGGTGCCAGGTACATGTTGTACCTTAGTTCTTCTTGTGCTCTGCCTTACACTTCAACATACCACAGCTTTAGACAAGAATTTCTGCCATCTAACCACTTCCTGTGCACTCTGTGTCTACATTTGCTGCCCTCATTCTTCACCAAGCAGATTTTTTCAAATGGCTCACACTTTCCCCTATTTGCCACTTGTATGATTCTCTTTTTTGATCATCATCTTGCTGATGTGATGCTTTCTAATACTTGATTTATAATTTTTAAATGAGCACATGTACCAGAGTTGATCTGTCTCAATACTCTTTACAACTGCAATGGCACCCATTCGCTATATTTGAAGCACCTAATCTGAGACAGGAATTCAGTCTATCTATTCTCCAGCTCCCAGCAGCACCACCTAAAAGAGAGGATACCTCCTTGTTCAGCCAGATGGTTCCAAGAATGGTACTCAGAGAGGAACTATACAACAGTATAGGGATCTAGTTAGGTCATGCAGAAAAAACATCAGAAAGGCAAAAGAACAGTTAGAACTTAATCTGGCCACTGTCGTACAATGTGTAGATGTGGTGCTTAGAGACATGGCTTAGTGGCAGACCTGGTAGAGTAGGGTCAATGATTGGACTAGATGGTCTTAAAGATCTTTTCCAACCTTAACGATTCTATTCTATGATTGTACTATCACAGAAAATCACCATAACTGGAGCCAAAAGCTCTCATTTCCAGATGCAATTGTATCAAACTTAAGTGACTAGTTCTGGGGACCTGGATTTAAAATAAGATATACAAGGTGTAAGATACACAAAAAAAGATCTTTACTCCACCAACAACAACCACCCTGGCTTTTGGTTTATCTACTTCTTATGTGTCATCAGAAGGTAAGCGAACTGGTACAATGGTTCTTTCAAGACTGTCAAGCAACCAATCCAACAGGGATTCACCACACGAACCCAACCTCAGAGCAAACTGCTGATTATCAAAACACCTGAACATCACATTCTTGATTTCTCCATTTCCCAGCAACCTCTGCAAAGGCTTATAAAATTTACAGGAAATGAAATCTGAACTCATTAGAACAGAAAAATACAGCTACTCTTTTGACATCTATTTGATTTTGAACCTCACCATACACCACATTCGGATCAGATTTTTAAGGTCAGTAGTACTAGATCTACACTTAAACTCCAAACCCCATATTAACATTCACAGATATCCATCCCATCATCATGAAAAGAGGTGGACAATAGTGGTGGCACTGTGCCAGTTGGTTGATTTTACATTAGCAAGTAAATGGCATGTTGACATTTTGTCTCTTAGTCAATAAGACAAAGAACGCAACAATGTAATCATAACTAATAATGTTTTATTGGACTAAATGAAATAATAGTAAAGAGGTAATATATACAATGCTGTTTGAAAAGTATGGGGAAAAATGGATTAAGTTGTCTATCCATTCTTTCTCCCTTTTTCAACAAGAAGTAAACGTGGAGGATGGGCTAATATTTGTGCCTACAACTGACAAAAACTGCATATAATGTTGTTATTAATTTATTCTTATTTTCTAAATGTTAATATGCATTATATATCCTCTGAAAGATCCCAGTACAATGTAAGAGGTTTTTTTATTTTATGCATTGTGATAAGCTGTTTATTGCTCTATGATTCAGATTTTGCCAAAACTCATAAAAAGGAGAGAATAGCAACAAGTCCATACAGAAAAAAATGCAAAATCCTGTTGCTTTTCTGTGAGGTCTGAGCCTTATGCAATTCTTCTAAGCACAGCACAGCTGCACTACGGTGGAGCACTGTAGTTAGGTAGACAAGATTTTGAGGCTGAATGATCACCACAAGTAATGTAGCACAGTAGCATAGTACCGTATCATGCCCAATTAATGTTGCCAAAAATGCACTATTCACTCAGGTATTTTAGCAATGTGCCCAGTGCAACCATGAACCATGGGAGTATTTCCACAGGGTGCTGTGATTTGCTGTGTGGATCCATCACTTGAGTTAGGTGTTATGAAACAAATATTGTTTATCAAAGACTATTAGCATAAATATTTTATTAAAATTAACAAATAGAGAGGGGGTTTTTTGCTTCCATGTGAATTCTCTCCTGAGTTCCATACTCTAATCAGTAATGTGAACTGAAAATACTTAGGCACTTCAAGAGAATTTGTAAAAGAACTTACTGAAATTGATTATCTCTGGGTATTTCCATTATCTGTGCTGTTTATCAATGGAGAACAGCAAGCTCAGAAGCGTTAGACATTAAGAATTAGTTTCTGGTTAAAATAACGTAAGATTTTATTACAAATACAAGCATGCCTCCAATTGTTTTCAATCTAGCTGCAGCCCCTTAAGAAACTGATCAGACATTGACCGCATCCATTGAGTTTAATGCTGAGAATTTTTCCTTGCTGAAAAAGTTGCATGCATCCTTCTGATTATTAAAGCACTTCGAAGTGTTTCCCGCTAGATCATCTAAAGTAAAACTTTGCCTAAGGCAATTTTTAAAACATCAGCAGTTTCAAGTAGTTTGGCAGATCTCTAATCCTTTCCCTAACTGTCATTACTTCTCCTCCCAGTCTTTTCAAAATGTGGAAACTAAGCTGGAGCTGTTCTGCCCAGCACAAGAGCATGTGTAATTACCAGCTGTGATTCCAGAGATCAAGATCAGGGGACTGGATGTGGCTGCTGTTGTTGTGTTTTGTGGAAGCAAAAAAAGAAAACAGCTGCTGAAGAATGGCTGAAAGTATAAAATTTTAGAAATCTGCAGCACCTTCACAGTTGACCTCAAGTTACACTGTGCTTAACTCACTCCTGGGTAATGCCTGTAGACTGTCAGCTTTTGGTTCAGAGAAGCTGTAAGAAAGCTGTTGGGGAGCCTTAAAATGCCAGTTACACTGAGGGAAATGTTATCCTACAGTTTGCAAGGCAGTACCACCATGGACCTGCTGCCGGTATCATCTGACATCACAGAACCACCATGGGCCCGGCACCAGGACCATCTTTAAGAATAAAACATATTTCTGTGCCAACGGGGATAAAGCTGGTCTATGTACCATTGAAGGTATAATTGCTTTGAATTATGTTGTTGGGTAACCTCTACACATGTACAATCAGTGTGAAATAAAATGTATTTATATATGGCTACAATTACTGACTCAGACCTTCCCAGGGAACTTAGGGTTCTGGGAGCAGAACAACAGTTTTCAGGCAACTTTCTCTGCACACTAGTAGTAAAGGAGTTGACAGAGGAATCCAATTCCTCCAAAACTTTGTTAAAGTAAGCATTTATATAAATTACAAAACATTATGGGAAAGAGCTTGCATGGTAAAAAAAAAGTAAATGAAACTTACTCATACAAAATGCAAAGCCTGCATGATATGCTAGGTAATGTATCAGTTTTATATAAAATATTTATATAAATGTAGTACAGTAATGGAAATACAACATGAACTAGTTACAATGCACAATTAAACCAGCCTGACTAGCTTTCCATATTTAAATAATCAGTTCAAGTTCATTTCTGTGTAATTTCTTTAAGGAAAAAAAAATTTTTGTTGTTGTTGTTGGGCTTTCCCTTACCAGGGTTTAGAGGCCACCCTGCACCTAAGATCGGACAAAAGCTAAAATAAAAAAAAACCATAAAATATGCAATCTCTGCCCCAAAGAGGTTACAGACAAAGATCTGTATCATAGGCCTTTGCATCTGTTCAAAGAAGACCTGAACACATGCTCATTCATATTTTGACCACAGCCTGGAGAGTCCCAACTATCCCTGGACCATTTCTACTCTTTCTGGGAGAATTTGTCCATGGATTGTGAATAAGAAATCCTTTGTACCGTTCCCTCTTCTCCTTGCATTTCTTCCTGGCAAGACAAATTGAGGTTCAGTATTGTCTTGTACTGTCTTTTGTCAGTGGCCAAATTGAGTCACCCTTGTTTAGTTTCCTCCTTTTTTAGCTTCTCAGCTTTAGTATTAGTAGAAAATATCCTCCTTTTTTTTTTTTTTTTTCTCTGCCAGGTTATATTACCTTACTTCTACTATCTGCTACTGAGTTACAAATATTTGCTTTTGCTAATTGCTGCAGAAAAGGAGCTGTAGGTAAATTTATGCACTTAAGTAAGGTACTTAATAGTTCAGATACTTTAGGGTCTCTGCATATTAAATGAGAAGAGAGGATTAATTAGCACTTGGATGACTAGGAGTCAGGTCATCTAATTTTAGATAATCACAGTATAACTTTTTATTATCTGAGCTAGTCATTCTAGACTCTTTTCATTGTCAATAGAAGGAAATAAGCATCTACATTAGGATCAACCACACTCTCAAGGTACCTAAATCAGATCTCTAAAGTGTGGTAAAGTGTTCCTACATATCTCTCTTCACATCTGTCCCTGACTACAGAAGGAGCTTAGCACAACTACAGTCCTTACCTGACATGAGGTGGTACATCTGCACAGAATCCCTGTTTGGACAAAGCAGAATGTATAACTAGTTGCTGTAAAAAAACAAGCGTATCCTTCTCAAAGGAGTCCTATGTCAAACTACTTCAATTTACGTGCTTTTTTAAAGGAATTTATTACAAATGTATTATTTTCCAAAAGTCAGTTTCTGCCACTATCTTTCACAGAAAGTTAGGACCCTAATAACACCCATCTCTCATTGGCCAGTTCCTAGAGAAAATTATTGTCTATTGTGAGAAAACACAGCTGAATATTGTCTTAACTTATAATTACAGGTTACTTGTGTTGGATTGTGGTTTGAGCTAAGGTGGAAGACATGGGGTAAGCACATAATATTTTTTACACACAGAGGCAAAAAATATGAAAAATGCCAAGAAGCTTGAAGTTTGTAAATAGGATGATAGGATACAATTCAACTATGTAATGAATTTTAACCCATACAAATTTACTCTCATCTTCCAGTATTCGACCACATGAGGTGCTTCATAGCTCTAGTTTTTATGTTTGCCCCTAATGTTGCCAGAACAAAGCTGTTCTACAGAATGCATTGGCCTATACCAAATGTTTCTCTGGTTCTGAACTGAATGCTTTCACTGATTTTTTGGCTTATCTTTGCATAAGATGAGTTCTATGAAGTCATTTGAAGAATTAAATTCTGGTCCTACTACAACCAAAACCAAGATTCTGCCTAATTTCACTTATGCCAATCATAGAATCGTAGAATGAATTGGGTTTGAAGGGACCTTTGACGGTCATCTAGTCCACCCCCCCCTGCAATAAGCAGGGCAATCTTAGGATCACAGAATCATANGAACCCATTTCCTCTTGTTCTAGATCAGGTTGCTCAGAGCCCTGTCCAACCTGACCTGGAACGTTTCCAGGGATGGCGCATCTACCACCTCTCTGGGCAATCCATTCCAGTGTTTCACTACCATCATTGTAAAAAATTTCTTCCTTATATCTGGTCTAAATCTACCCTCTTTTTAGTTTAAAACCATTACCCCTTTTCCTATTGCAACTGATCCTACCAAAAAGTCTGTCCGCACCTTTCTGACAAACCCACTTTAGGAATTAAAAGGCTGCAATGAGATCTCCCCAGAGCCTTCTTTTCTCCATGCTAAACAACCTCAACCCTCTCAGTCTGTCCCCATAGGAGAGGTGCTCTATCCCACTGATCATTTTTGTGGCCCTCCTCTGGACCCACTCCAACAGGTCCATGTCTTTCCTGTATTGAGTTCTCCAGAGCTGGATGCAGTACTCCAGGTGGGGTCTCATCAGGGCAGAGTAGAGGGGCAGAATTACCTCCCTCCACCTGCTGGCCAAGCTTCTTTTGATGCAACCCAGGATTTGCTTGGCTTTCTGGGCTGCAAGCACACATTGTCAGCTCATGTCCAGCTTTTCATCCATCAGAACCCACAAGTCCTTCTCAACAGGGCTACTCTCAATCCCTTCATCCCCCAGCCTGTATTGATACTGGGGGTTGCCCCAACCTGGGTGCAGGATCCTGCACTTGGCCTTGTTGAAACTCATGAGGTTCACACAGACCCACTTCTCAAGCTTGTCCAGGTCTCTCTAGATGGCATTCAGGTCCCTCTGTATGGCATCCTGTCCCTCAGGCGTGTCAACCACAGCATTCAGCTTGGTGTCATTGCAAATTTGCTGAGGATGCACTCAATCACAATGTCTATGTCATTGATGAAGATAATAAACACTACTGGTCCCAAGATTTCACCAAATTTATTGTGCATTTTCCAACATTTCAAATCTTTTTCTACCATTATGATACTTTACTCACACACAAGCAGCTTAGGAGGTAGTTTGTAAGCTGTCTTATCATGTCTTGTCATTGGAACAGTATTTACAAGTAATGATCAAGGCCTGATTCCGTCAAAACTTTGGCTCAAGTCACCAAGTCTATGGTGAGCTTTACTTAACGATGAGGTACATGTATTCAAGTTCTGTCTAAACACTAAGCAGAAAATGAGATGTTTTTGTTATGGAAAATGTTCAGACTTCAGAAAAGTTACAAAACCGAAACATGGGTTCCAAGTATTTCTGAAATGCAGCCACAACGCCTCACAGGAGTAGTTAATAGGACAATGCATGATCCCACCCTCATGTCTAGACAGAGTCTTTCCTAAAATACATTTCCCATCATCCGCCACTACCTATCACAGTTATTCAGTTCAGTCATAAGCAATGGTGTGTGACTGGTAATACAGTTTGCTGGTCTTATGCTGGGCATAGAAATGCAAAGAGGTTCCTAAGACAGCCAACACCAAGTGTGGTGAAACACCACATTAGCACTACAAGAGGATCAAAATATTACTTTTTTCTTTCAGTCAAATTTTGCAAGTTGGGAGTGGTTTGCAGGAAAATAGAAAGTTTTTTTTTAATAAAATCTTCACTTTTCAACAAGAAAAGTCTATCAGGAGCTCTACAGATTATGTACTTCACAGACTAACTGTAAGAAGCAGCATTAAATGAAGGTTTCTCAATGACAGCAATTACACAAATAACAGGGTACAGAAAGCAAGCTGTTTTGAAGCAGGATACAGAACAAATCCATTCTCCTTTGGTTTTCACAGAGGTGCTAATGACTTAGACTTATTAAGATGTTAGTGAAAAGACCTGCAACAATACATGGTTTGTCTGCCATAAAAGGTCAAAAGGCTGAATCGGGTTTGAAAGCATTTAAACACCTGTTTTCAAGGAGTACAGGTGAATTTAAATGTTAATGCTTACTGACTAAAGCACTCCTTCAGTAAAACATATTGTAATTCACATATTTCCTCTGTGATTTTCACATGGCAGCAATCCATGCGTGATTGCTTTCCTGAGAAAAACAATTTATCAAAGAACAGCCAAGTAATTTAAAAATTAGAATATTCATGCATTGGTACTAAAACTATTAATTAATTGAAAAATGCATTTAATTGCCCACTTAAATATTTGAGGACTATGAAAGTATTTCAGCTGTTGTTCTGTTGGTATTTCTTAAACAAAAATATTAAAAAGTCATTTTTATTTACTTTTTTACAGATTTAAAGGCATTCAGCTCTGTACATAACTCATCATTCAGCATTGTGCTTAATTTTCTGACCCTGCAAGTTCTAGCTGACTGCAGTTCTGATTTTAGATCTCATTTGTGCTATCTTCCAGTAACATCACTGTAGGTAGTATTCCTTTCTCTGTAAAAGTCTACATAGAAAGTGGTTTTGTATGACAATAACCATGCGGAATTTTTAAGGGTTTTAAACATCTTAACGAAATGTTAATATTACAGTCTTAAAGACACAAAAAAAGGAATTCTATCTGAGAAGCAACTAGGCATATAACTGGTCCTGTACCTAAGTGACAGGTTTCAAAATGTAGCTGCCAGCAGGTATTTGGAAAACACATATTATGCAGATACTGTTCAAGTGAGGTACTGCAAGGGTCAGTCTTCCTATATCACATGACTTTCCTACTAATGAACTAAAAACATAAGCCCTTACTGTTAGAGATTGCAAATAACACAAAGATTAGAGTTATAATTCATTATAATCAAGAGTTAAGTTGCCCACTTCAAGTGAAATAGAGAAAAATATGTTTTTCAAATATCACCAGACTTGAAGTCAGAAATCTGTGAAGAAACATGTCTGAGAAAGACTTGGGGGTCATGGTAGGCAACCAGCCTGAGAAAACTGAGCTCCAGCAATGACCTCATAGCTGGAGAAACAAAAACTGTCCTTGGCTGCACAGCTGGCAGGGTGATGATGGATGCTGGGTTCAAGCCAAAGGGTGCTGAGCTGGAGGAGGTTCAGAGAAGAGCTCTGCGAATGATTGCAGCAGTGGGTCATGGGCTTTTTTTGCCCTGTGACCCTCTTCTCAGAACTGCCATCACTCTGCCATTTCTACTTCTGGGTTTGCAATGTTGACCAACCCTTGGAGCTCAGTGAGCAGTTAGTAAACAGAAGTACCTTCAGTAGTATATGTGATAAACCCAAAAGATGGGGCTCAACACTGCAGTGGTGATAGCTCCATTGAGCTAGGATGCCCCTTACATTCAGTGGAGGGAAACGTGCACAGCTAGTGCCCGGCTTCACTTATTCCAATGTACAGTCAGTAAGCTGAGCCAGAGACATGATGCTCTCACTCCACTGGCTCTAAATTAAGTTAGGAACTACTACGTCAGTTGAACCTGTCAGAAGTAGCGAAACGAGTCCTGATTAGTTGTTGAACACCATCTAGCATATTTCTGTGCAAGTATGTCATAAGGGTTTGCTGCTTGGTTGATCTGCACACAGAAGACCCGTGCGTGCAACAATTTTGTAAAAAAAAAAAAAAAACTAAGTGTGCAGCTAACATTAAAACTTGCCTTTCCACAGAATCCTGAACCCATCTAACTGCTGGTGGCAACGCTGTCATTCACCAAAACCCACATTTCTACAGCTGGTGTGCACTCACTGAAACTGGTAAGAGATCAGTTTAAAATGGACACCAGGAAATACCTCTTTACCCAGAAGACAGTCATCTTCTGCAACCTGTTGCTGCAGGAGGTTGGGTAGATGGAGAATACTGGCAGGTTCAAAATCTGATCAAACTGATTGACAGCAGGTCCGAAAATAGAACAAGGAGGAATGTACCTGCTTCTACCCCTCATCCAACAACACAGGGTGCATTTTTTATGATCTTAGCATCTCATTACGGGCTTGTAGGAGTGCTGGAACTGGTACAAGAGGGGAAGCAGGGCCACAAAGTGGAAAACTGGAATTGGGAGAACAAGCAATGTGAATGATCTGCATTTTAACCTTAAGTGGAAACAGTCCTATTAATTTCAATAGTAGACTTTGGGAAATTTCTTCTTATGACTCCTTTTTTACCTTTATTTTAGAACTCTGTCCTGCAAATTTCTCTTTGACCTCATTTTGTTTACTGTACCCAGTCAACTGATGATCACGCTAAAAATCAATTTTATGGTATACTTCTCTTGAAAAATAAGTGTTTATCTCAGAATCAGTCATTGATTTTATTTCTGAGAAAACTGTTTTGTTAGTGAACCATAAAACAATCCTCTACTTGATTTACCTCCTAAAAGTAACCTCTTTCATTTGGAGCCAAAAATTACTTATCCAAATTTTTCTTAGATAAAAAAAGTCAAGCAGAAACCACTTGAGTATTGTCTTACAGCCTCTAATCATGGATTTCTTCTTTTATCTACTCCAATGAATTTTTCGCCAGTTCATAAAAACAACTTATCCAACAATTGCCTAGAAAGTGAGTGATGATTAGTAGAAACAAAACTTTGCAAACAGGAGTGCAATATTTTTCCTACATCTCCTTGGCACAGTATTTGTAGCTAGAAAATAAAATTATGTCCTTTTCCCTGAAATTATAATACTTCCTCCAAATTTACCTTCCTTTAACATTTAATATGCATAAGCGGAATACAAATGTGTTGTCTGTACTTTCATTCTTGTACATTAGTACATGACTTTACACTATTTAAATAACACCTATAATGAGCAAAACAAATGTTATTGAAGAGGTAAAACTGATATATTAGAAAACCAAGTACATTCAAAACCAACAAATTTAAAGATGAAATTTGATATATTTACAGTTTAAGCTACATGTGGACTGTGGTAGCCAAGCACGTGGACCAGTGAACCAGGGATCCATTACAATCCTACTCCCTATGTTTTCCCCAAGGCTTTGTTTTCTGACTGTGAAAAGCCTAGATGATGCAGTTACTGAGGATTTAGAAACAGTTGTGCAGTATACACTGTTTCTACCTAGGCCAGATTTCTTCAGTGGATTATACTGATTTTTATGTTAGCTAGTATAAATTGAAACAGGACACAACTCACAGTTTATGACACTGTATTAAAGACTGAGTGCTAAAAGTGCTGCTGTGTATTGTTCTCCTAAAAGAGGAAAAGCAAGAGCCAGGGTATTTGGTACGCTTACTCTAGAAATGTATCAGCTGAGGTTTTAGAAATAAGGCTGATTTTTTCAGAAATGTATTTTTCAGAAAAAGATACAGATTCAGCACTTGAAAACTTGTTGTGTATTTGTTTTGCTTTTAATAAACTAACTTTTCTTAAGTACATTTTGTTTAACAATTTCAAAATGAAGCATTTCAATTTTTCTATTCGAGATTACTCGTCGTTTTTAAAAATCTTTCAGTTGTTTTTTAACCAAACCTGAGAATTGATTTCGAAAAAGTTAATGAGTGTGGAAAAATTCTCTTGTTCCTTCTTTTTGCTGACCAGGAATTTAGGAAGAATATTGAGTAAGTAACAGAAAAGATATTTTCATGTATATGATTATGTTTAAGGAAAAAAATATTATTAAAGCAAATTCAATGTTCAGAATACCATGTTTATTTTGAAATTTTGCCCCATTATTAAAATTGCTTTTATGCCTTCCCCTTACTCAGAATAAGTACAAATGGGTTTGAAACAAAACAATTACTATGAACAAGTATTGCTTTACAGAGGAGTCTGAAGTACGGTTCTGGTTATTTCTTTTGCAAATGATCCCTAACTTTATGAAGAGCTGAGTCAAAATTGTTCTGTGTTCATGTTTGACTCTGAAGTTGGATAAGGGAACCGGGGCTGTTTAGTCTGGAGAAAAGGAGGCTGAGGGAAGACCTTATTGCTCTCTATAACTACCTGAAAGGAGATTGTAGAGAGGTGGGGGTCAGTCTCTTCTCCCAGGTAACAAGTGATAGGACAAGAAGAAATGGCCTCAAGTTGCACCAGGGGAGGTTTAGATTGGATATTAGGAAAAATTTCTTCACCAAAAGGGTTATCAAACATTGGAACAGGCTGCCCAGGGAAGTGGTTGAATCACCATCCCTGGAGATACTTAAAAGATGGGTAGACGTGGTGCTGAGGGACATCGTTTAGTGGTGATTTTGGCAGTGTTAGGTTTATGGTGGGACTCTATGATCTTAAAGGTCTTTTCCACCCTAAATAATTCTATGATTCTATGATTCTATGACAATATCTGTAGCTTTAAAACAGACCAGAAAGATAAGCTTGATCAGGGCATTTGCAGGCCAGGTACCACACGCTATCAGACTTGTGTCAAGCCTCATGGAATCTGTGCAAGACTCACGGACTCTGTGCAAGACTCACTCCCTCTGCGAGCTGCTCCTGAAGCCCCCTAAACACCTCTGAGCTGCAGCAGACACCAGCTGGCAGGGTAGGTCAGTGCTTCTGCAGTCAGACAAGCAGACAGAGCGTGTAGGCAGGTTGCCAGTGCAGGGTCTGTTCCACCGCCCTGTAACTAGAGGACCCTTGCACAGCATGGCCATGAATTGTGAGAAGTCCTATCAAAACTGCCTAACACTAAGATTATGGAAGCCATGCAGCACAATTTACTGCTTCAGATTCACGTCCAGCTCAGAGGTGCAGACTCCACGGTCCTCTTCTGTGCCTGGTGAGCTGCAGCACAAAAGCACCTTTGACACAATCACAGCGTTTGGGGCTCTAACGCTTAGGGACTTTAAGAGCAGACCACGTGGGTGTTATGCAGTAAGAGCATCTCAGTTATTTTTATCAGGTACAATAGGGAAGAATAAACTCATTCTATCTATTATTATGTGGAAATTTGAGAGATTTTGGGTCATAATGCCTTTCAAGTAAGGCCAAGAATCACATATACAGTCTGAGATACTGAAGAAGCAGCCTGGTTTACAAAAATATAGCTGTTATGCTTCTCTTACTGCCATGAAAATGTCATGTGCTTTTAGATAGTTCTTTCAGGTTTAAAAGTTAAACTTTCTACAGCTAGCCCAGAACTTACTTTAAATTCCACTTTTAAGCCTACAAATCAATAAACATAATTTTTCAAATTTCAGCATCCAGCTGCCTCTCTGGCAAAGCACACTGGGCTTTAGGTTAAGTATTTATGGTTTTAGCTAGCTTTGCACTGAAACAAAGCAGAATGATGACCTAATTCACCATAATATTGATTTAAATAAAATAAACTATTGCATGGTCTGTGCTTCTGTCATAGAAAGAGTCAAAATAATTTTCAAATGCATTCAACAAATAAATTCAAAAGTAGGTGGACAAGACGCAATGTGAAAAACAGAAGAGAGAAGTATCCCCTTCCTAAAAGTCTAAAACTTTGCAGCCAACATGCGTGACACAGAACTTAAATTTCATCTTGTGCTCTCCTGCCATGACTTCAAGTCAACACAATAGCATCTTGTTCCTGGCAGTAATGAGCCAATGAAGAGACTCTCCAGCAGTTGAATCAATGTGTTTGGAAGTGCCCTTTTTTTCAGATCTCTTGGAAATTTCAGAAAAAAAAAAAAAAACTTTTCAGTTAAAAAGGTTTATTAGTTTCCAAATGTTAGATTAAATAACACCTGAGGAATGTTATAAGCTACATCTTAAGTTTCAGAGCCAAATTCTGTCAGTATTCCTTTGGAAACATCACACTTTTAATCTCACTGGGTAAAAGTGATGAAAACTTCAAATTAATTTCAGTTTCCATAACAATTTCATTTAAAACATATCTGAGGTGAAAAATAAATTACTTCCAAGAACTGCATAATTTCTAAGCTCTAAGAGACTGAGAATACCAAAAACTGCCTTCTTGATGCAGTAACATGAACCTCTTCACTGAAGTAAACACTGAAACAAGATTTCTTCACTCTGACTTTGTGAAACCTCAGTAAAGGTCCTGGTGAAGTAGGATTGATGATTAATTACATATGTAATTAACACTTGCTGTTTAAGGAAGTTTTTCTATCAGCATGGAGACAGTCTTATCTCACTGAGGGCAGTTGGTGGAAAGACTCCTGACTCCAGTTGCAATGTGATCAAAAGTTTTCTCACTAACTCCCCTTTGTCTTTTGGACCTCTCAAAAGTCTTCATTCAACCTTGTACTATTATTGAAGAGTGAATACAGGAGATATGCAGAAGATACGCAAATGTACAGAATGGGAAAATACCAAGGAATATTTTAAGAACATGTTTTTGAGCAGGGTTATTTGAGGGGTATTATATTTTAATTGTTAAAGAGAAATCTTGTCCTCACCCAAGTCAACAGGGTTTTCCCACTGGCTTCAGGGAGGCAAGGACTTAATTTGCCTCTAACAGCTTTTCCTAATGCTCCTTCTCTGGATCCCTTCAGCACTTTGATTCTGTGATATGTCTTGGGATAAGTTATCAGATACCTTTTACTTGAATCCAGAACCTTTTTCACAAGAAAGAGAACCCACAATGAAGCTACAACATCTGGTTCATGGGAAAAAAGTCTAGGCAAGTTGAACAGAGATGCACAACTGCCAAAGCATTTGCATTTCACTATTGCAGCACCAGCATTCATCTTAAAACAATGACACTATTCTGACCCTAAAATATTACCTTCAATACCATTTCATCTAATTTATTGTGTGTTAATTATTCTTTGACAATTTTCCCTTTCACAAAGATAAGTTTGACAGCATAATCCCCTTCATTTTTCTCTCAATCTCACTCTATCTACGACTACAGTTTACTGTTAAATTCCACTTTCTGGATTTCGAGTGAGTGGGTAAAGTAATTTTAGGGCTATCAGCACAGCAGAGAGCCACAAAGAATTGCAGTTGCAGCAGTTGTATAGTATGTAACACTAAGACACTTAAATACTTGGAGTAGAAAGAATCCAACAACGCCTCGTCTCCTTCCAAGGGCCAAGCTGTTGTGCCATTCTGGCAGTGGAAATCAGCAGATCTGGGGGTGAGCACAGACAAAAAGAACCTGCCTGTCCCCTCTCTGGCAACGGAAAGCTTACTCAGTTCTCACTGCCCGAGCAGGTACGCACACTGCACTAAAGGTTTGCCTTTAATACCTGACTAGTGATGGCACTGCTGGTCCCAGCTGGTCCTACAGACCCAGCTATGATGGCATGAGCCACCACTTTCAGAGACAGCTATCCTCACAGCCCTGAGCTGTGTTATGCAAACACACCGTACAGAACTCAGGTGAAACCAGCTTCCAACATTTATCAGTTTTGGTTTCCTTCCACATCCCTTCAGTTATCACCTTTTCTAGCAGCACTCAAAGGCAATATTAAAAGTTGTTTACACACATGCCAAAATTATGTTATCCCTGCAAGTGGTTAGCCAAGGTTCAAGGTCTCCCAAGTTCTTTTCACTAAGAAAAACTGAAAATGGAGTCGTGTTTTTGTTGCAAAGATTTTTTTTTTTTTTTCAGTAAAATTAAAGGTAAGCAGAGCCCCATTTACCCTCACACTGCAGGGAACAAAAACAGATTTTTTCTCACAGCTCCAAACATCTTTCACCTGTCATGTGGACCCTCAAATCCCCTCACCAAGCTTATCTCAGTGTTTCTGCACTCATGGTTGGTTATTCTTTGCTCCTTGTTCCTCATTTTATTTGTCCCTTAGCCTCTCCCTCACAGACAGGTGTACCTTCACGAATGAAGTCAGCAAACACCTCTCCATTCATAAGTACATTACACATGTACTTTGCTGCTTTGTAAAGCAGTTTCCCAGAGGTTTTACAGCTGACTAAAAGAACAGCCATCTCATAGTAGCAACTCCTCCTGATGCCCATTTACTATCCCCATGTAATCTATAGTTCTGACTCTGCTAAGGAAAAAACTCCACCCCAAACAGAGAAAAAAGGGAAATAAACTGTAAGAGAAAGGGATGAAATGAGATAAAATAAAAGAATGCATGGGATAAGAGCATGGCTCTAGAAAAATTTTAAATAATTATTAGTCACTGAGGACATGTAGAAGTTAATTTCAACTAATAAATCATAAAGAGAAACACTAAAGGGTTGACAAGGTAAGGGAGAGCTTACTTTACATCAGAAAATGCATTTTTAGCCAACCAGAACAAAGACAGGAAGAATTATCTGTTATTATCTTTAAAGTTATACTGTGAGTGTAAACATGGTGGGGGAGGGGGGAGGGGGTATTAAAGCTGGAAGATAATATTGACCTAGAAACAAATGGAGATGAAAAGTCTATTGATAAATTTAGCTTGTAAACTAGAAGGTTTCTACTCATTGTGGCTGTGAGGTTTTGAAACAGCCATTCATAATGAGTAGCCTTGGAAAAAAAGGTCAGTGGTTTGAGGTTGGAGATTGACAATTTAATGAAAGGCATTACATGATGTGGTGGAGTATTGCAGTAACTGGAGTATGGACTTCATGACTCAGAAGGTCTTTGCTAGCACTGCAGTCTGGTGTAATTCTCAGATCATGCATTGTTAGCTGTTTTCATCATGTTTTTCCTTTTGGGTAACTTTGGATAAAGGATAACTTTCTGTGCCATTTAAACAACTTCAAGAGTTTTTCTTTCCGTACCAAGTTTATATTCACTGGGGACCTGAATAATACCTTGTGCTCCTGAGCAAATCTGTTCACTGGGGCAAATTGTCTCTCTTTTGTTATGTTGGAAAACCTCACTCTGCCAACATGTTTCCACAGATAAGTGAAAAAAATTACCAAAACCTTGTCCTCCAGTTCTTCCTCTTTGACTTTTATGACTCACCAAAAGTACTCAGATCCCATCTCCTATTTCACACGTTTAGATCACCACAGAATAATACACATCTGAATTTACCCTCAGCAAAGCTCCTTCCTTCTCCTAAAGTGTGAAATCAGATTAAAAGTTCTCCTGTTATAATGTTCCTTTATGACCATGCATCACAAATCTGAAGGGTTCAAAGTCTAGGACTCTGAGCCCCAATAGTCCAGCTCTGAAAATCTGTACAAGAACTTTTTATGGATCCCTGCCTGAAATCCACCCACAAGCATTGCCCAGATGCACTTCACATTTCCACTGCTTGCTCCTTCCAAATTTTGGTGGTAAAAGCCAGTCAAAGGTTTTTGCAACAGGTTGGCCTCTGGTGTATACTTCGTACAAATCAGACCGGTCGAGCCCTAGAAAATATTGAAATAAAGGTTTCCACAAGACTGTGGAGACACAGAGGTCAGTCAAATGTCAGGATCCTCAAACTTTCTCAAGTCTGCAGTTCTCTGGATTCAGTATTTCATCCCACACCTTGGGATAACCCATTTCGATGAACTATGATGTAGGATCAATTCATTGGAGCATCTGTTGTCACCTCAGCTACTTGATTTCTCATAGTTCTTATATTAGATTCAGACAAGATCCAAATTGACCAAAGCCTCCCTTGGACTTTTAAATTTTATAGGATGCCTTCTGGTCTTTGTCAGTCAGGCTTCTGCTCTCTCCATCAGTTTGGCTTTTGGTCAGTGAGAATGTCCCACAGCTGGGCTTCCCAATTTGGTCATGTCTTTCATGGATGTTGTTCCAAGAAAAGCTTCACCTTGAGATCAGTTCTCAGAATCACTGTTTTCTGAAAAGCTTAGATGTGAAGCAATTCTTTCCCACCCAATATAGATTTTCATGCTTTTGTATGTAAATGCAAGCAAAATTCTGATTCCATGTAAATAATTCAGCTATACCTTACTATCTACATTTTTCTAATAATACGTTTTAGCTGATTTCACTATCTTTCCTTTTCTTTTTCTTTTTGTTTTTGTCTCCTTTCCACCAGTTTCTATATGACACAGCCAGATATTGGAAAGGAGATGCTTTTTTTCACCTGGGGCATTAACAGCTGTTTCACTGGAAAAACAATGATACCAGAGGGAGAATCTTCGCATCATTTAAACCAATGAAACCTGCCATTAACAGTAGCAGTAATCTATCTAAGACAATGTCATTTCCACATAAAACTGCTATGAAAGTACAAGAAACAGTATTTTTCATCCAGCAAATTAAACTCAAATACCTTAAAGCTTCCTTGGTGACTTTACAGGTAACTTCTCTGGACATATAAACCTTAAAGAAATTATGTATATCTCCCTAGGTTGGGTCTCAATAGCTTTCAGATTTTTTTATTTGATTAAATAATATATGAAACCAGCTGGATTAAGCCATATAATTTCAGGAATTATTTGGGATGCATACAAGTTTTATATATTCTAAACAGACTTGAAGTGCCCATGGACAGGAATTGGTCAACCAGAAATAATATGTTCAAATATTTTAAGCCTGGCAGGTATTACAAACCTTGCTAAATTGATCTTACTTTATCTTGGATTACGTTGACTGAATAGAAAATGTGAGTCATGCTGACATTTCCTCGTTCAAATTGCAAGCTTTCAGAAAAACCTTGGTTACTAGAATTCATGGCTTAGCTATAAAGTACGTAGGTATCGCTTTATCCGTGTACAAACGTACAAGATGTTCCAACTGTGAAACTCTGAGCTGAGATCCAGAGAGGTCGAGGAGTGAAGAATATGATTAGAAAGAAGTTAATATCTGGAAGAAGTCAGTGCTAGCCAAAGTGTCCAAGCTGAATATACATCAACTAATATTTATTAATATGTTAGCAAGCACAAAAATACATTTAGTGCCCACATTAAAGCAGAAGAGATTAGATCTCCTGGAATTTATGACTGTTGAACAGAAGCTGCTTATAGAATGGGGACCTTTACCCTACATGGAGAGTCTTTCAGAGTGTGCTTGTACCCAACACAGTATGAAACACTTTTGAAATCCCGGCTCAGATCAAACCTCTCTGACTTAGCTCCCTTGCAGATCCAATTGTATGAGCCTGATGGAGCAGTATAAGTATAAGCCTAACTGGTCTAACTGATAGAGAGGTAGGTGCTGTTGAAGGGTTCCAGTGAAATCTTGCATCAGCTTAAGCTTAGCTGTGAAGTACAGGAGGTCCTGCCTCCGGCCATTTCAAAGATCGTAACTTTGTTCCCCTGACAACATATGAACTAAAGCATTTGCTTTAAGAGCATTACCTCAGATGTCACTTGCAAGATACAACTGGCTCCAATGTTATAATTTTCTGAGTTACTGTCTCAAAACTTTTACTAAAACCCTAATCGACCTAAGGCATTCATAACAATACAAGCACTCTGGTGTGGCAGCTAAGGAGCTACAGTCACAGGCCGGGACCAAGGACCACTCTGTGCAAACAAGACAAAACACAAAACATTACTCCAGTCTGCATAGCAACAAGCTGCTATAAAAAAGGGTGTGCTAGTTAGGTGTTGCAGGTTAGAAGAGGAGGAAAGCCATCAGCGTAATAGCAATGCCTAGACGTGAGTCTCCGGACAGCATGGTAGAGAAAGGAATCACAGCACAGCAAAGTGAAGAGACCTAAGAAAATACCTGCATGGGCAAGGGGGAAGATGGTCACAGGGAGAACCAGTTAATATAGAAATGTGTGTCAAGAGCCAAAAAGACAGAAAAGAATGGGTGAAGGGAAGAAAATAAAGTCAACAGCATTTTTACCTTATAGTGAAGCAATGAACAATATGCTGTTGATTTATAGCTTTATCTAAAAACGGTGTGAGTTGTACTTATCATTGGAGGCATAAGGTTCGGAAAGGGAAGGGAGTTTCTCCAAGATAACGTTCCTGTCAAAATGCAGTGTGCCTAATGAAAATGTATGAAACACCAGCCTAGAGATGAGACAGTGCCTCATAAATTCTTTCTGCAAATCAGTGCAAACTGGCCTGGGAATCAGGACAATCTGAAGAGCTGTTAACGCAAGGTCATCAAAAACATATAGAAAGTTTCCATTCAACAATCTTAGCTTATTTTTCATTTTCATTTCTGGCCTGTGTAATTACAGAAACAAAATAACTTCATTTTTTGTTTATTTCTCTTTAATGAAGGCCATTTCTTGCTATATCTGACCAGTGGCTTTGTCCTACACGTGAGAAGATACCTAAATAAATTGGCTGAACAAATAGAACTAAGAAACTATCAATCTGTTTTCTCCAGTGCTGGAAACAAATCAGTTCTTTCCCCTCTCTCACCTTCTTTCCACTTATTATCCTCTGTCTTAGAAAAAGGTTTATTTCATTTTTAAAACCTGCGAGCTGAGCCACCGGACATGTTTTCCCTTCTCTCTCACTTATCTGCAGAGATAAGAGCCCGTTAGAGAAGGCTGGTGCTGCACAGCTCACGCCAGGGTGTAAACAGTAGAAGAGGCCAATCAGTCGGAGAGGTTTTTCATCTGGGCCAGCAGTGTGCCTCACATCCTTACGTGGAGGCTCACCAGACAAGCTTTGCTCATTTTCTGCAAACAACACTTCTGAAAAGATTGTGGAATGGGGTGACTAATTACTATATGACTTGTAGCATAAATATTTCCAAAACCAATCTAAAGTTTCATAAATAAGTGGAAAAAATAGTGTTGAAATTGTGGTTGGTTGTTGCCAGAGGAAAAACAACCAAAAAAAAATTAATTTCTGTAAATTTTATTCTGACTACTAGAATAAACAAAAAAAAAAATGCTTATCCACAGGGGACTATGTAAAGTAATAGATGAGGGTGCTTTTAAATAATTTGTGGTAATGAAGCAAAGCTCTATGCACTCTTGTTCTCTATATGGAATATGGCAAAAAGAGAATATGCCAAAAAAAAAATTATGTCAAGATTTTTTAAAAACCACTAATGATTTTGGCTCCCATGTTTTCAGAAGCCCTATGATAGATGGTTTTGCAGGTAATAGGGTGTGAATTTGAAAGGTACTTAATGATTTACAAAGATTGCTGAAAGATTCATTTCTGAAAAAGCAGAAGCTGGACATGGTCTGCAATGTCCATGCAAGTCCCTGAAGAGAAAAACTACCTTCATGGAAGACAATGAGCATTTTGTCTTCAACTACAGCAGGATCAAGATTTCACCCCTTGAAATGAGCCTCTTAAAACCTAGAAAAAAAGTCGTGGCTGGAATTCTCATGTCAAAAGGACATGTAAGTTTTCACTTACTCTGCAGCAGGACATTGCACTCTGATGGTTCCTTTACCCTTTACAACATACTGTCCTCGTCAGTCCATCCAGTTCTTCTCCCTTCCTAGCAAAGCTGTGACATTAAGGATCATTTTAATTTCTGTTGAAATTCAGCACAAATACAATGTCTGACAGTAGGAATAACTATGCACCAATTCTTTGAATATATGAAGAAGTATTAAGGTCGATGTATCTCCACAGGTTTCTGATGCTAATCTTGTTTTGCTTGTTTTATTAATGTGATGCTTTATATACAATGCACATATACTACAAACAACCATCCAGGACTTACTTGAAAAATACATGAAATTATTCAGCTGATGTATTTTAACAAATAATCTTGGTAATAGGGCTTCTATTTTTCTGTTCTGTGGACATTTTAGGTCAGGCCTGTCATGGAGCAGGGCCTCCAACATGCCATCAGAAAAAGAGTGGAAGGCAGCCTATAGGCCTTGCACTGCAGAGACCTAATTAATCTTCCAGACATTGTTATAAAGCTCTGTAGCCAAGCTGAAGAAGGGGAAGAGAGTGATGCTGAAGGCAAAGTAAGACACAGTAACACAGAGCAAAACAGTTGCTCAGCTCTGTCTCCTTGGCACACCAGCAGAAGACAGGATTTCTGGGCTGTGAAGCTCTGGCACACTATCTTGGCTTGAGGACAGAAAGGTCTTTTGGATACCCAGGGAGAAGGATCAGAAATTAATTCCTCTTTGCAACAGGACTAACTTTCTCACTCTAGGAGAGAAAAGGACCTGAACTGAGCCTGACAGGATGTTTGGAAAGGGAATGAGCACAGCACAGGCTCCTAGACATGAGACTGTGTCTTTCTCAGGAGCTTTATGCCCAAGGAAAAACAGCATTTATTTTGACCAAACAATTTGTGCGCTGAGGATAACTGGCTGGAAACGGCTGCTGACATGTTTTATAAACTGAAAACTGCCCTAGACAGCAGAAAAGAAAGGTGTTGGTCAAGGACGAAAGTCCTGGAAAGATCCTTTGAATCTCCTGCAACGGCAAGGAGGACATCTGGTCAAAGAGGTACACAGCACATCTGCACTAGACACCATATAGAATCCCAAAACTGTCCCCAACACCATGTAACAAGTTTAATGTTGATGGTAGCCGCAAGAAGGTAGGGGAGAGGAAAAGACGAAAAGACTTCTGTATGACACTCAGTGTAACCGTGAAACCTAGCAAGGGAAGAGCCTGCTGATCCACAGAGGATTGGAGTACACAGGTTCAGAGGACTGCAAACAGAGAAAGCCTGAATGTAGAACAGGTGGTAAATCTTACAATTTTATTCTCAAGAAAAATTTATTAATTTGAATGCCACATGACCTTTTACAATTTTCATTATATTAAAAAATTAATAATTGCTTGTTTTACAGAAATGGCATTAACTACTTTAAAATGACATGTGAATTACATCTGTAATTCACTGCATGTAATACTACCTCAAGGAAGTTATGATGGGATTTAATCAACATAGAAAGTCCATTAAGGCCCATTGTGTTCTTAGAAAACTAGACCAAGAGTTAAGTAATTATGACATTCCTTCTCACTAAAGTGTATTCTTCCTTTCTGAGGTAGGACAACAATCACTCCCCAGAGCCCTCTTTTGCTTCTGGGCCTTTTGCTCAATAGATAAAAAAACAGGAATTACAGCTTTGTGTCCTAGAACTGATAGTGGGAAAAACACACAGAGCTAAGCCTAGCAGTATCTTAATATCATAGAATCGTAGAATCATAGAATGGTTTAGGTTGGAAGGGTCCTTAAAGATCATCTAGTTCCAACCCACCTGCCATGGCCAAGGACACCTCCCACTAGACCAGGTTACTCAAAGCCTCATCACTTCTAGGGGGTGGGGCATCCACAACTTCCCTGGGCAACCTGTTCCAGTGCCTCACCAGCCTCACAGTGAAAAATTTCTTCCTAATATCTAATCTAAATCTACCCTCTTGCAGTTTGAAGCCATTACCCCTCACCCTATCACTACATGCCCTTGCAAAAAGTCCCTCTCCAGATTTCTTGTAGGCCCCCTCAGATACTGGAAGGCTACTCTAAGGTTTTCCCGAAGCCTTCTCTTCTCCAGGATGAACAACCCCAACTCTCTCAGCCTGTCCTCATAGCAGAGGTGCTCTATCCCTCTGATCATCTTCATGGCCCTCCTCTGGACCCACTCCAACAGGTCCATGTCCTTCTTGTGATGAGGACTCCAAAGCTGGACGCAGTACTCCAGGTGGGGTCTCACAAGAGCAGAGTCGAGGGGCAGAATCACCTCCCTCCACCTGCTGGCCAAGCTTCTTTTGACGCAACCCAGGATGCAGCCGGCTTTCTGGGCTGAGAGTGCACGTTGCCGGCTCATGTCGAGCTTCTCATCAACCAGTACCCCCAAGTCCTTCTCAGCAGGGCTACTCTCAATCCATTCTCTGCCCAGCCTGTATTTGTGCATGGGATTGCCCCAACCCACGTGCAGGACCTTGCACTTGGCCTAGTTGAACTTCATGAGGTTTGCATGAGCCCATGTCTCAAGCCTGTCCAGGTCCCTCTGGATGGCATCCCTTCCCTCCAGTGTGTCGACCGCACCACACAGCTTGATGTCGTCGGCAAACATGCTGAGGATGCACTCAATCCCACCGTCCATGTCGCTGACAAAGATGTTAAACAGCTCCAGTCCCAGAACTGACCCCTGAGGAATGCCGCCCGTCACTGGTTTCCACCTGAACATCAGGCTGTTGACTGCAACCCTTTGAGTGCGGCTATCCAGCCAGTTCCTTATCCACCGAGTAGTCCAGCCATCAAATCCGTGTATCTCCAGTTTAGAGACAATGATGTCGTCCGGGACAGTATCAAACGCTTTGCATAATTCCAGGTAGATGATGTCAGTTGCTCTCCCCTTATCCACCAACATTGTAATCCCGTCATGAAGGTCACCAAATTTGTCAGGTATTAATAAACTAAGTTTCCTTCACCTAAGCTGGGGAAGCAATACGGAAAACAACATGGCTCTAACATGTTATCATAACAAAGTATGACATCTAACTTAAGCCTAGATGCTGCTGAGAGAAAGAAGAAAGGAGAAAAACACTTCTCTGGTGTCAGCAGACAGATTATCTGGTTTGCAGCCAAGACATGCCACAGAGGCAGAGACTCTGGGGCTGTCTCAGCACAAAACATTTTGGGATGACAGGACTTATTAGGTCCTGCCGCATTGGGCTTCATGCTGTGCAAATAGCTACAGTCTCCCCAAGGTCACCACTTCCCTGCTTTTGCCATCATTTGTTGACTACAAATTGCCTAATGGCTACATCTGCTCCTCTGCAGGAGCCTGCTGTCTCTTACAGAAAATTGCCATGATCTAATCAAAAGAAAGAAAACATGTAAGTGGAGCACAGGAAGACAAAGGTTACATGGGAAAGAATGGATTTACTTTGCCTGTATAGGAGAATTTCGTAACCCTTGGTTACATTTAAGGAATAAATGTTCTTCCCTGAGTGAAGGCAGGAGAAGAGAGAGCTAGGGGAAGAATCTGGAAGGCTGAGGACAAGAGGTACAGGCTAAGGATGCAGCCAGGCCAGTGAGGGGACTGAGGAGTAGGGAAACACCAGGGAAATTCCCGAACTGAGCCATGCCTTGAACATAGTCTCATGATGACCTAAAAAGCTGCACTAGAAGACAGGGAGGGAAGGTTAGAACATTGGCAGCAGTTGGGATGCAGACCTTGCCCCACAGGCTTTGCTGATGATGTTCTGCTCCCAAGATGAAAGCTCCTTCACAAGTCAAGGGCACTTTTCCAAGATGCTGAGTGACATTTTTCCCCAGGCTGCCGCTGGTGGCAGCTCTGTGCAGGATGTTCTCTGAGAGACACCCTGCAATTTCCCTCCCCACCCCAGAGCAGCCTGGGGAGGGCCCACCGCCAGAAGGTCTTCCTGGGCTGGGGAGGAGGTGTGAGCTTGATGCTGCTGACGAGTGCTCCCATGCACTAGCAAGAGCTGCGCAGAGCACCTGCAGTGCCCTGAGCCATCCCAGACTTCCCTGCAAGACTGGAGGCTCTTGCCAGTCTGTGTTTGTGAGTGAAACACCAAAGGAAACATATCAGATGGTTTCCATCAGCGCAGCACTTGAGTAGCAATGCAGAAATCTCCACTCTCGAATATGCACAACTCTTTTACTCCACAGCTGTGGTGGCACTGACCTGGGGTGGGGTAGGGTGAGACCCAAACCTGCAGAGGGCACATCAAGGAGAGACCAGCAGGGCTCTCCACATAAATTCCCACAGCTTCTGGAGTCCATCCTAGCTCATTTGTGTGTACTTTCCTCTACACCACTGTTTTCTCATTCCTTGTACATAGATTGTGAACTCTTCAGGACACAAAATACATCTTCATCCTCTGTTCATCTCTTATTTATCCACTGATGTCTTGCAATGTTCTCCTGTCCATGCCAGGGCCTGCACTGGTCTGCCACTTTCCCCTCTAAACACGCCGAGTTCAGCCTCCTGTTCCATGCTAAATCCCCAAATTAGGGATTTAAAACTGCCAATGTAGGGCAGGAGGCCTACCACTCCATGGAGAGAAAGGCAGGCTGGTCTTGTGCTGGTCTTTACATCTTCGTCTGCAGGACTTCGATGCTCAGGCAGAGCCAGGACAGCCCACCTTGGTCGCAGTTGCAGCATTGTTTCTTTATTCCAAGAAGGAGCAAAGCCTAGGAGACACAGATGGTCCAGTGACATCATTTTTTTCTCTGCTGGCAAGAGTCCAGCAGCTCAGTCAGGTACTCCAACCTAAGCGGCAAAGGTCTGTGGCCAAACCCAGTGACTCAGCTCCATGACAGATGAACACAGGAGCAGCAGTACTCGGCATGACCCACGCCTCTGATTTGGCATCACTTCCACAGAATCGCTCCATCACTGCACTTTTTCCCCTTGGACTACCTCTAACGCACACAGAGATCCAGCTACCTAGCACCCAAACTCAGGGCTCAAACACTCACTTATAACATTCAGGCAGGAACTTCAAAAGGAGGGAGGTTATTAACTTGGATCCAAATAATTATTTTGCTCAAGGATGCCAATAGCATCCTTATTATTGGGATAATAAAGAATTCTAAAATAATTATTAATAATTATAATGAAATAATTATTATTTAATAAAATTATTATTAAAACAGTCACCATGAATCACAAGAAACTTTTGCACGTACTTTTGATTAGCTATTTTTGACACATCAAATACCAGTTAATTCTCTGTCATTTCAGGTCCCTAAGTTGTGAAATTCTGTTGGAGAAGAACAAGAGACAAGGAAAAAAATTGGTTTTGTTTGCTCTAAGTTCAGAGCAATTCAGTTCTCAAGTTTCATGTTCCTATTTCTATTTGCATATTGCTTGGGGGATGAGCATGCAGATAAGGAAGGAAAAACAGGTCACAGTTATTAAAAATGGGAGTGTGACATTCTTCATCTCTTCAGCCTAGAGCAAAACCATCACTTCCTCTGTTACACAAGGCAGCAGATGTTCTTAAGGAAAAAAGATAAGTTATAAAATTCATGAAGATGTTGAATACCCATAGCGTGCCCAGAAGCAATCAAATTACTCAAATTGTTCATATATTCTGAGGGTAGACCTACTAAATGCACAGGAAGAAGTCAAGGGAAGAATTCAATGTTAGATAAATGTTGCTTTTCCTTTTAAGGAAAACATAAATGGAAGTCTTCTATTTTTTCCTTAAACAGACATTTGTAATTTTCTTTGGTTAAAAAAAAAAAACAGTGAAATTTATAGTCATTCCAAAACTGCAGAACCAGACAGCTCCTGCTCCCATGTCCTTTGAAGTTCAGCAATTGGATATGGTAACTTATTTTGTACAAACTGATGTGGGTCTGTCAGTGTCTGGCATGGGAGTGAACACCTGTACCTATATGTAATTCAGAGCAAGATAGAAAGCTACTGTTGACCCAGCGTATCTAAGGTCAGTGAGAAGATTCCTGGGTTTAAATGTGTTGCTACACTGAAGCCCTTTGAGCTATCCTTAGACAGATCATATGCAAAGCATCATACATAACATGAATGATCGAGAATACCCATTTCTCTTCCATATGTCTGATAAGAAGTAGTTTTATGCTCTCTACCAATTGCAACCGATTTTTCAAATTTTTTTTTTTTAAATACTTACATTTCAAATGCTTTTGTAAAAATAAGTTTGTGTCATTTTTTCCTGTTTACAAAAGGCCTGAAAGATTTTGCTGGGACGTCTCTTCCTGCAAGTTATCTGGCTCCTCTAAAACATAACCTTGAAATAAGCATGGGGAACATCCCTATACCAAGGACACCAATACAGAGTCCAGATGACAGTGTCATGCTAGGGTTTGTCATGGAATCACAGCTTGCCTGGGGACAAACACTGGCTTAGGACATGCTTACAGGTCTTCTCGAGGAGTTGGTCACTCAGTGCTGCCTTATCTGCCAGAGGTCACCAGCCCCAGAAGCCACCTGTTCAGAAGTGCTCCATAGTGAGACTCTCCCTAAGGTAGAATTAATATCCAAAAGAAGCTTCTTTTGGATCTGTGCTGTGCTGGGCAGTTCAGAGCAAATACTGCCAAGTCCTGAAGTCAGTGAAAGTTTTTTTCCTAAAAGGGATACAACAGTCTTATATATCCTAGATGACAGTATCAATAATTATTTAGATACATTTGGGTGAATTGAGGACATCATTGGCATGGAAGGAGGTCTGATTCCCTTCCTCAAAACTCTTTTTTGCTCCCGATAAAATAAATAAACAGTTGTGCAATATGTAAAGACAACAGAGTGGACTGGAGTGATCTGATGCTCGCTAATGCAAACCAGACTCTAGAAGCTGCTGAATTGCTCCTCGCAACTGCTTCGCTTTAGTTCTCTGCTACAGAAGTGGCAAATATTTAATATTAGGGTTTGTTTTCTGGTTTTTCTCCTGGCTCTCGACCATGGCACTCATATTATTACTCCTACACTTGCAGAAAATCATCATTTTCACCATCTCTTCCCTCACATCTAATCTTTCAAAAAAAAAAACATTTTTAAGTTCGTATTTTCCATGTTCTCAGAAATCAATGGCTTGGATTACAGCAATTTTATTCTCTTTTTTTATTATTAAGCTAAAGAGAAGAAAGAAGCAAGAGGGATAGGGAGTTAAGTGTCTCCAGAATCTCTTTCTCTTGCATATAGAGAGCAAACAAGGCCAGGCACTAAGAAAGGCTGGGGAGGCTGTCTAGGATACATGACATTGTCACTGCTGAACATGTTCTGTTTCCCATAAGAAGGTAATTTCAAAGTTCAAATTCACTGTCACCCCTTACGATTTATCACGGACTGCTATTTTCATCACTGTGACAAACCAAGCTCTCAATAAACTACTTTGGCATGAATTTATAGACATGAAGGCCACATCTTATGACTTTGAGGCCACAGTTTCAAGACCCAAAAATGAAGACAAGTAGATCCAGCCGGTTTACCTCATCTTTCAACCCCGAGCTGAGTTGTGTCCACTGTGACACCCCAGAGCCTGTGCACTTTTAAACCCACAGGAGCATTAATCTTGATGATGTCCTGAGTGCATCTCCTTGTTTTCTCCAAGGAACCACGATGAAACCTGTGATCACAACAGCTCTCTCCAGTTACCACGAGCAAAAAGCAAGACATTGTGTTACCTCATTCCTGCATGTAGTCTCAGGTCCTAATGACAGCTTTGCTTTGTAACTAGAAACGCTTGTTAACAAAATTTTAAGGGGTGCCAGAAGTACAAGACACAGAGTACCAGAAGTTTCAAATGGCTACTACGGAGCCCATGTAACTCCAAGGATATCCTCACCAACTCTGACGATCCAGGGAAACATTGTGCATGCCTGGAAGGGGTTCAAACAGCAAGTTGGATATTATATGAAAGCCAGACAGCCAAATAAACTACAGATCCAAGCAGATCTTTCACCCACACTTGGTAGTGACAGGCAGAGAAACTCAGACAGACTACAGTTCACTCCATGAGAATGGAGGTGCAGAAAAAGAGGGAAGTTCTGAGGAACAGATGAAAAACTTTAAAGATCTTCATCTCTAGACAGTTTATTATCTTTTTTTTTTTTTTTTTTTTTTTTTTATTTATTTGTGTT
>VYXH01005471.1:0-42639 GCA_013397275.1 Burhinus bistriatus | reverse complement strand
ATTTTTCTTTTTAGAAAGTTTTTTTTTTTTTTTTTTTTTTTTTTTTTTTTTTGAATAGCTGAATGGTATAAAAGTAAAGGAGAAGGGATAAATAGGATAATGGTTTTTCAGAGGCTTACATCTAAAAAGCCAGTCCTGTGAATATGGAATATTAAAAGAGTCTTTAGATGACATATTATCCTGGCTCTTAACAAAAATGTCCCCGTAAGATTACTAAGGAAGAGCATTCAATACTAAAAATGGCCATTACATGAACATGCATAAAAGACACAAAGCCGAGACAGAATAAAATATCTAGTCCATCTAGTTTGGTTGAAGGTGGTGTGCACATAGTGAAAAATTTGTTCAGAACAAGCAGCGTGTTAAGAGAACTATAAATAGTCTACTGCTGACTCTTGTCACAAGACCATCTGATGAATTCCTTTATAACAGATGCACAAATGCTTGACTACAAGAAACAGGACACACAGTAAAGGATATCTTAAAAAAGTGGTATTGCAAGAAAAAGACTAGAAATCCAAACTTTAACAGGAAAGAAATAAGGTGGCTGCCATTACTACATCAAAAGAATCATAGAATCATAGAATGGTTAGAGTTGGAAAGGACCTTAAAGATCATCTAGTTCCAACCCCCTGCCATGGGCAGGGACACCTTCCACTAGACCAGGTTACTCAAAATCCCATCCAACCTGGCCTTGAACACTTCCAGGGATGGGGCATCCACAACTTCCCTGGGCAACCTGTTCCAGTGCCTCACAACCCTCACAGTAGAGAATTTCTTCCTAATACCTAATCTAAATCTACCTTCTTTCAGTTTAAAACTGTTACCCCTCATCTTATCACTACAGTCCCTGATAAAGAGTCCCTCCTCATATTTCCTGTAGGCCCCCTTTAAGTACTGGAAGGCTGCTATAATGTCCAGATTGAACAACCCCAGTTCTCTCAGCCTGTCCTCATAGCAGAGGGGCTCCAGCCCTCTGATCATTTTCGTGTCTCTCCTCTGGACTTGCTCCAACAGGTCCATGCTCTTCTTATGTTGGGAGCCCCAGGGCTGGACACCATACTCCAGGTGGGATCCCACGAAAGCAGAATAGAGAGGCAGAATCACCTCCCTGGACCTTGACCTGCTGGCCAAGCTTCTTTTGATGCAGCCCAGGATGCAGCTGGCTTTCTGGGCTGTGAGTGCACATTGCCAGCTCATGTTGAGCTTCTTATTAACCAAGACCCCCAACTCTCAATCCTTTCTCCACCCAGCCTGTATTTGTGCTTGGGATTGCCCCAACCCACGTGCAGGACCTTGCAATTGACCTGGTTGAACTTCACGAGGTTCACATGGGCCCACCTCTCAAGCCTGTCCAGGTCCCTCTGGATAGCATCCCCCCCTCCAGCGCATCAACGGCACCACACAGCTCGGTGTTGTCAGCAAGCTTGCTGAGGGTGTACTCAATCCCACTGAGAACTCACTGAGTATTTGGGGAATGGGCACTGGTCAGTCAAAACTTAGTTGAGCTAAAAATAATCCAATTGTTTGTGCTTGGGGACCCCAGAAGAAAGTGAAATGCTAAGAAGAAATATTGAACAGCAGCTCAGGACACCTGGGATCTTGGCAGGCAGAAACTGAAAATGATTCCTGCTCTGGTGAGTAAGACCAATGTTTGTGATTGGTAATGATTCTCCTAACGATGCTTCTCACTCTAGGACAATTGCTGAAGTAACTAAGATACAGATGAAGACAGAGGCAGGCGCAGGCTGTGTTAGAGCAGCTTAAAGAGTTGCTCTACTACATTTGTTATAATTTCTGTGTTTAATTTAATCATGTGCCAGTTCTTTCAAAAGCAAGGTCATGTTTCTCTGCATGTAGCTTTCTCCATGTTTCCAGTGACAGGCTGGTGCTAAACAAAAACATGTGGAGCCGTAACTAGGTCCAGGCTACGGCCAGTGAACAGTAAGAAGTTGTTGTTACCTTATTTCAGCATATAATTTCATTTCTTCTGGATTGGGATCAATGTCATCTAGCAGGATTGTTTGCCTGCATTTCCTAAGAACATTTAAAAAACTGGGCTTGCCCCACCACTGTCCGCAAGCTGTGAGAGCCCACCTCCACCACTGCATCCAGAGACAGAGAATGCACCTCTATCAGAGACACCATGTGTGTGTGTATGCATGTTAGTGTGAAGCATCCCCTGGCAATACTGAAAATCAAATTTGGCACTAATAAGCTTTTCTGGTGGTGCTGGACTAGGCAATGGGATAAAGAGGCAATGGACATAAGGGTCAAATTCTGGTAGGAGCTGAAGGAGGTACAGATGTGGAAAAAGAAGAGGGAAATACCCCAAGACATCATGGAGGAGTGGGATGAGGCTATACTTGGGATGGAGTGGAGAGGAAGAAGGAAAGAAGAGACGATGCAGGGATGCTCACTAAGTGCTAAGGGGTACACTGAACTGAGGGGAAACACTAACACAGCTCCTACGTAATACATCATTAGGAAGAGATATTCATAAATATCTAGCAAGGGAGTTACAATATACAGCTGTCTTCATACCATGTATGAAGCTAAATGATCTCACGCTTAGGGATTTAATTAGGTCTAATTATTTTTTTCTTAAAACCATGAAGAAAATGAGCTCTGGCCACTCCCAGAACAAAAGAATAGGCTGTCACACAGAAAACTGGAAAATGTAGTAGTAATAGATACTATTGGACCCCCATAACCTTTGCATTGTGTCTTGTTTGACAGGCAAGTCATCTTCTGGAAAAAATGGAGAATGACATAAATACTTCTTCCATTATAGCAACCACAACATGACCATGCAAACTTTAGCCAACAGAGTTCTTAGGAAGCTGAATTTTGCACACGTAAACTTCACTAGAGAGTGATGAAAAGATAAATGCAACATTTTGCAGGGACAGATCCAGGCACACACTATCAGTGCTTTGGGGTAACAGCTATCTTGCAGTAATACCGGTGAGGGCTCATGCCAGGTAGGATTAATGCTGTTCCTCCTCCCTCAGCTCCACCTGCGCTGCCTGCTCGCGTGCAGGACTGAATGCTCGCCTCCCTCCCTCGCTCCAGGACCTGCTCACCCACCACATGCTGGGTCAGCCCTGTTTGTACAGTCCCTAGCACAATGACTCATGGCTGCGAGAGGGCTCCAAATCATTCATCACAGAGGAATCAGGACTCGTACTGGCACCCTTTTACAGCATACCTGCCAGTAGTGGTTGTGTTCTCAGATTATAATACTATGACCTTAACTGTTCATAGCATTATATCTTTCCCTTGTGCTTTGCAAGACTCAGCACAAGCTTCGAAAGCTTTCCTTTCCAGTTTCAGTACGGACCATGATTATTAGAAAATTCTGCAGTATCCCTGTTTGCCCTTCATTCTTGCAATATTTTTGCAATGTTGTAGTTGCTACAGGCTTTGAGAGCTTTGAACTAATTTACTAATAGGTTCTGATTTCATGAATCTTTTCTGGTTTTATGCAGAAGATTTACAAATTTCTTCTTTAAAGTGTTTCTTTCAATTGCTAACTCTCCATAACCCCTGGATTATTCAGTAGTAAAGACAGGATGGAGGCTGTGGACATAGTGTTATCTAACTACTTGAGGTGACTTTAAATACTTATCTCGAGTGCAAGCCACAGGACCAAAATTAGGATTTTATGTCCCCAGGAGAATCCAGAAGAGAGGGAAGTCATCCTGGCAGGGAGCAGGAAATAAGGACCATCTATGTGAGATACCTACACCAACCAGAACACCTCCCCTTCCCATCCATTTCCTTTTGCTTGTGTGTATATCACCTATATTCACTGTTATCTGTCACATACAGTCACCTCTTTTTTACAAGATGTTTTGCTATGCCTGTCACCAAAAGTACAGCAAGAAGTATTTCTCTCTCAAGGAAACACTGGCTTTTCTCTAGCTTGTTCAACGTCCAAAAGTCAGCACAACATAACTCCACTTTGTCAAAGAAACGCTCTGAAGATTGGTCCTACTAATGCTCATAGTATCTTGACCTCACAACCTGTATCACTGAGTTCCTACAGAAACCCTGACTGATTTAATTAGCAAAAAAATAGTCATATTGTCCTGGTTTGAGGTAAAACAGGACCAATTTTGTTCAGTAACTTTACTTTATAGCTAGGCCTCTTCTAACTGCTGAAATTAGCAGCATGTTGTGCAGAAAGCTGTTCACTCTCAGAGTGATAAGACCCATGTTTATAGTTGATGCCAAGGAACGGTATGCAGAGAGGCTCTTGCTTATACTTGTTGCTATAACAACCAAGGCCAGCCAACTTTGTTACTTGCCCCGTTGGAGGGTCGGAAGCGGAAAAGCCTAGAGGGGTCACACCTGCGGGGAGGAGCAGACAGGACAGGTGACCCAAAACTGACCAGCAGGGTATTCCATCCCATCTACCTCATGCTCAGTATAAAAGCTGAGGGATCAAAGGGTCAGGCCTCTTTCCTCAGTGGCCGGTGTCCAAGGAGGACTCTGTCTCTGCATCTGCCTTTGATCTCGATCCTGAATCCAGATCCGGAATCCAGTTCCCGTCTGTCACTGAGTCCAGTCTGGGACTTCCCCAGCGCCTGCTGGTGACGTGATTGTCATCCTGGGAGCTTGATATGGTTTTGTATATATTTCATTATTTTCTTTTTATTATTTTATTATTAATATTTCATTAAAGTAGCTTAGCTCCGTCTAAACTCTTAAGTCTCTCTTTTTCTCTCTCTCTCTTGCCTCCCTTTGGGAGAGGAGCAAGAGAGAGCGAGCATCTGTCGTTCCACCGGATTGGGCCAATCTGGCCCAAACCACGACACATATTCTTCAGGTAAATGAGAGGATACACGAATACATGCATCCATCACCATGTTTTAGCAAGGAGAAGCATCTTATGAGAACTGAAGCCTTTTACAATCACATGCTTCGGCTTTGCAAAGCGTTTTTCGGGGATCGTGTCTCATAAATATCTTTTAACAACTTTATGTGAAAACAACGTTATGCTTCAGCATTCTCAACTTACTGCTGATGACTGAGGGGAGTCTGGATGTTTTTGATGTGGTGTCATTAATGGGTGTTTCCCCTTGGGAAGTTCCCAAGAGAACATTTTTTCAGTGGAGTTTGCTGGTTTATCACGATCTGATGGAAACAGTCCCATTTCAACAAGACCTGTCAGGTATGTCTTGCTTGCTCTCCCCTGGCAGGTTGCCGCACTCCTGCATGGCAACAAACAGTCCCAGGGCAGGCAGCAGCCAGCTGTATCATTGTACATCAATAATTCTCCCTGGAGGATTTTGAAAATAGGAAAACCTATTTTGAGATTTCTGGAATTCAAGTAAAAAACACTTCTCAAGTTTGAAAAACCTCTATGCAAAGAAGGCATGCTTATCAGGCCCAGGGCAATTTCCGTATTCTCAATCAGAAAATTAAAATATAAGTTATAATTTTGGACAGTAGATTTAAATGTAGCAGACACATTTCTAAATCTGTTTGTTCATCCCTGTCAGAACTAAAGCAATAAAGGCAGATAGATATACCTGTTAAGATAGCACAAATACCATACAGTCTTTTTAAAACTCTTTATTCCCCTAATTCTGCCTCATTCTGCTGGTTCTCAGAGACATCCTGTCTCACCTGCTAGTTACCCCATTTACTCTTTGCTCTGAACTTTTATTTCACTCCATTTTTTTCTACAGTGTAACTGGTTTTGATGATGTTTCATGCTGCAGTTTTCAAAGCCATTTAAATGGGAATCCAGCATCATTACTGTGGTTCCTGGTGGCCTCGCTTTCTCTGTTCGTTCTTCCCCACATACCACCTGTGGGAATTAGAAACCACTCAGATAGGGAAGCCAGCAGGAGGCAGTGAGATACCTGCACTGCTAAATGAGAAGAGGCTGGGGAGCCAGCTCAGCCACTCGTCACCAGCCGTTCTCACTACTGTATTTTTAGCTTGCTCCGTGGCTCTGTCTTGGCAAGCGCCAGCTAGCGCTCTCTCAGGCAAAGTCTGAGTATGGCTCTGGGGACAGTTCACTCCAGGGACCCTTCCAAAAGGCAACAAGGGCAACATTACATCAGATTTTATTCCTGTCCTTCAATATCCTCAGATTTTGCACTCTAAAACAGACCCCACACTCTCCCTGGGTCCCCCTTACCAGGACTTTCAACGCGTAATCTCCATTTCAGGTTATGAAAACACAGTTTGGTGGACTGCAACGCAGACCCTGTACTCTTTTAGATACCATGAACTGAAGCACAACAAATACTCATTAAATCTTAGGCTTACCATACAGGGCCCAGGGAAACTCAGGTCTAAAAATTACGTGTGTGATGTGGTTGCAATGTCTTGCCCAAGCTTACATAGAAAATCTATAGCAGACCAGAAAATCAAACCCAAGTCTGCCAAGGTACATTATAGAGTCTAACTACCAAATCATTCTTCCTTACTAAGATACAAAACTCAATCTTCCAACCTCCCTTTGATCCCATAGATATCAGCTGTCACTAACTCTTCTGTTAACTTTCCAGGAGTATGGTCACAATGCAGTGAGACTGAAGATGTCAGAGACAAACTTCCTCCCATATCTTTTTTAATCTCTTTCTGATGTTCCTGTTCTCAGCGACAGGGCACTTGTCCACAGCCCATCCTATTGCTTTGCACGTGTCTGCATTCACTCCCACAAAGGAACCAAGCTATTGAACTGTTATGACTGCAGCTCCTGCAGCCTGGTCGCCCCTCCTAACAGTTCATGTGCAAACCTTGTCTCCAGCAGTGTCAGAGCATGCCAGACATGTGGTGTCTCATTATATCTCATTCCCAGCATCCAGCAGCAGTTGGCACATCCTGCCAGATGTCAGATGTCATTGTGCAATGGTTCCAGACACGTCTCTCTGGTCTCATCCACTGCCTCTGCTCCTTGTCAGACCTTTCCTCACCGATTTCCATTCTTCACTTGGCAGACACCTTGTGGCACTGATTCCATTTGATTTTCCAGTGAATTCTCAGTTCTGTAATACTTAATTGGCCTGGCTTCTTAAGTAGATGTTTCCAAAGTATTTTTAAAAATAAAGAAAATAAAACCTCTGGATATCTCTCTGAGGTACTTCTTCTCAGCCTGATTGATGAAAGGGTTATTCTTCCACCTCACCAGTCATTCCAGATATCTGCTCATTGATATGTACTCCCACTGGACTGTCTGCTTGCAGACTTTCTTCACCTTGAGCTTACTGAATTTTTCCATATGTAGCTAAGTTTTACCTGGGAGCCACGGTTTATAAATCTTTTGCCTTTTTTAGTGAAGATGATAAGCTTTTGCCATTCTAACGACTACATATTTTACCTCAAGCAACAATTGTCTGGCCAATTTTCTTCCTTATATCAATTGACTATGGGGCCCCCTATTGTACTTCAGCTGGTAGATAGGTATCAACATCTCTTGTCTTACTCTTCCCTGTCAGAGACAGAGTTCTAAACAATAACTTTGCATCTGGTGATCCAAAATATTAGCACCTGCTAATGTTTTAAAAGTAAAGAAATCAGATTTGTATCTTTATAACACAGTGGTTTTTTCAATACCATGAGAAAAAAATTAATATGTGTGGTATCAGCATGCTTTGCAAGCTCTACACTTTTAAGTTTATTTATTAGTCAATGTGCTTCAGTCACAAAATTACCTAAAAAAATTCATTTTTTGATTAAAACCATCAGTTTCCCTTATCCCTCATCCATTCTGGGCTGAAGTGCCATAGCAACTCCACACGGTTTCAGTGCTGGATATGAAAAAGTAGCATCAGCCCTTTACAGTAACTAGAAACTGTGTTGTACCAGGCAATAGGTCACTGATCTATCTAAAAAATTGACTAAAACACAAGTAACTGTGGACAGCATGATGGAATCTTGAATGCATGCTGCTCCTGAGACCTGTAATAGCAAAGCACAGGTTCAAGGGCATGTTTAAACCACCAAGCCCCACCACCCATAGGCGTCCTGTGCTCTCTGCTGGCAGGAGCTCTCCATAGCTCCCACGTGGAGATGGGGCAGAAAGAGTTCAAACAGGGTCCAAGGTGTTGGGTATGTACATGTGCTGAAGTCCTGTGCTTGCAGCCAGGAGATGGAACTAAGGTCCTCTCTTCACATGAGTTGTCCTAGCAGGAGTGCGCGTGGTCGTTGGTGCCATGATTTACTGCCATTCTCAACTACATCCTATGTTTTGCATATAAGCTAAAAGCACCAGTCTTCCTATAGTAAGAAGTGGTTAATTTTTGGAAGAGTTGAAAGGTGCAATGCCATTGTCTGCAGTGTTTCCCTCAAGGATTTTCTGTCCAAGGCCTGAGCAGGTTCAGTCTTCCAGGAAGAGGAAGACATCATGGGAGACACCAGGGAGAACATTTCTCACGTTACGCCTATTGAACCAAAACTCTTGGCACAAGAATAATGAAGATATTCTCACAATAGCTGCTGTTCCTTGAACAGAAGCAAAATATCTGAGAGTTCTTTGGGATACACAAACCTTGGGGTTTTTAAGTAGGTGTCATCAGTGGTCTTACGTTGATCATTAAAATGCATCAAAAACCAAAGCAAGACTTAACAGTTTCCCATTACGTTATTAAACATGCAGCATGCACAGGATGTATTTTGCATAGAAAAGTAAGGAAGAAAAAATTACTGCTATGCTGCCTCTTTGAGGCAGGGGAGAAGTTGTTTTGCTCTCTTTGTCCTCTCAGATTGAAGTCGGACAGGAACCAGAATAACTTGAAAAGGGGCTAATCAACCCTCGAGGTCTATTTAAATAATCAGTTGAGACTGAGTTGTAGGGAACTAGGATTAACCAATCTAAAGCTTTTTAAAATTATTTCTCCATTCTTAACCTCAGTTTTCCTTTTAATCCCCTGATCCTCATTAGTTAGCTTGGCTTCTATGCACCGCTACTCACAATGAAATAAATTAATGTGGTGATGATGAGATGGAAATATCAGTCCCTGCAACTGAACCCTGCCAAGTGACCCCCTGACTTCAGGAGGATGTAGCTGCAGAGCAGAATGCTGCTGCACTGCTCAGAAACACTCCAATTTTTTTTGTATACATGCAAGTCAATTATCAGTTAATTTACTCCAGCCATAATGAGTATGGCCCTAGAGGACAATTTAATATGGTTTATAAATGTCACAAAAATGCATCTTTCACATGCAGTTGTTAAAATCAAATTGGCGGGTTTGTACTGGATCTGAAAAACAAGTATGTTTTTCATAAAAGCAAGAGTCTTTGCCTTGCATTGAGCTGTTCCTTTGCTCCTGAACATACCATTTTCCAAAAAAATTTCACTTCCTTCATCAGTTTTTTTCTAACTGAGGGGATTCCTAAAATGCTTATTCTAAAACAATAGAATTTCAAGAAATAAGTCATAAAAGCCTGGAAGAAGTCACTGTTGCAGTAAAGCAGATGAAAACCCAAATAGCACCTATCTCCCCATGAAGTTGAGAATTTGATACCCACTTAAACAGCAATTGAATAGCAAATGTATTGCAAAATTTTATTTCTTTCCTTGATTTTCTCTTTATTTCATTTAGGGAGGTAACAACTAACTTACCAGTGTTATACACAATTTCCCTAGTGTCCCACAGAAACCACTGTTGAATGCATCACTGTGAAATCTGCCCTTATATTGAGCCATTCAAAGTTATACCAAAGGGAAAAATACCACCCTGGAAAAAAACCCCAATAATCTCATTTCTAGTCATTAAGTTCTATTGAAAAATTATTAAATAAAATTGATTCCTATACCAAAGAGAACAAGAGCCATTAGTGAAATCTGTAAGTTCTAAGGTATATGATCAACCACATTACTTAAAATATCTGTGTTGATAAATGTTACAAAACTAAAGTGACCTGAGCAAGAAGGTCATTAAAGATCTCAATAGTTAGTGATATCTGGGACTGTTCTTCTGATATAAGGGATGGTGATGGGGGAAAGAGCATCTAAGCTATATTTGCAAGTATTTAAGCATTTGTATTGTGAATGGGGAGAATGTTAATAACTAGGATGCTGGAAGAAAATTGAGAGTAATAATCAATGATTACTAGGTTATCCCTCGCTGCTGGTATGAACAAGGAACATGCACATAAAGTAACAAAGTGCTGGATGAAAGAAGTTAAATGAGCACGGGTGTTGACACACTTTGAAAGAAAAGTGGAAAGAAAGAAATCACATGAGAAGCAGTGATTCTCTGGACATGCGCACAGTGACCAGATGAGGATATACAGGGGAGGGAGCGGGCAGCTCTTCCATTCTGATGTGAACTGCCACGTGCAGCAGGAGCGACTGTGCTGCAGACCAGCTCTACTCAAAGGAGCATCTGCATCCAGCCTTGGTAACAAGTTTCTTATGATTTAAAAGTGCCTCTAAGAGCAGCTTTATAGAAAGAATTTCAGGTGAAGCTCAAGACATATCAGAGGTCCAACTCATTACTCCTGTTTTTTTCTATCTATGAGCACTCATCCAAAAGGAGGAAGAGAGGTTGAGCAGCTGTTCCTGGAGGGACTTTCACAGCATCACAGCTAATTCTGAGCCAGCTGTGTTGGTGTATGCTCTGCCACACATTATCTGTCAAACCCAGGAAGGTTTTATGTGAAGCTCTGATGTTTCTCACCCGGAGCTGCAGAGCAACCCTTTCAAACATGTGCTGTCTCACTGAAGGTATGATTCCTTGTGCATTTTGTTCAAAGATACTACTGCCTTGAGAAGCTTTCACTTCTTCTTCCCACCACTCCATTATGGGCCACTGTCTCTCTTTTGTGACAGTAAGGCCACTTTTACATCCACTTTATAATGCAGTCCCTGAGCACTTCCCCACCGGCACAGATGAAGTCAGAGAACTGCAGAGCAGAGGCAGCAATGACCAACCTGGGAAAGACACAGGCAAGCACTTCCTAAAGATCTTCAGTACTAGAAAAAGCATGTCATCAAGTGAGTTTTCCACCTTACAGAAACAACAGGTGGAGTTTGATCTCATATGAGTTTAATACCACTGAACTTCATTAAGTTAACTAGAGTGACATCTGATATGACCAGATTGAGCCATCAAAATGAAGGCCAGTAGTTCTAGGATTGCCACAGACTTTCTGTGTGCCTCAATGGAGCCATAGTTCTGGAGTCTAAGGAAAACCAGTGAATGGTTCAAATGGTTAATGACTTCATTGCTAATGATTTTAGGATAAACATTCAGCTGCTCAGACTGACGATGCCATTTCTCTTGCTCACCTTTGCTTCTTAAATGTACAGCAAAGTCCTTGATTATACCAAATCAGAGACAGAATTACAAATGTTTTGAAAGCAGTTATGAAAAATATCTCAAAAATAGAATAATGCAAGGTGGGTTTCGCTTTTACTAGTCTAGAGTTTGGTCTTCTCTGTTAATTCTATTGCACATCCTTTGGTAGCAGGTGTTAAGTGATGTAAATGAATCACCCCTTCATGACCACCATTAGCTGGGAAATCTGTCCTTTACACATCAAAATGGTGGAAATTTCTTGATGGATTGCAGTTGTCCTGGTTTAGGCTGGGATAGTTAACTTTCTTACTGTGTTTTGGATTTGGAGTGAGAATAATGTTGATAATACACAGTTGTTCCTGAGCAGTCAAGGCCTTTTCTGTTCCTCACACCACCCTATCAGTGAGTAGGGTGCGAGTGCACAAGTTGGGAGGGAATACAACCAGGACAGCTGACCAAAGGCATATTCCATGCCATGTGATATCATGCTCAGTATATAAAGTTGGGGGAAAGAGGAAGGAAGGTGGGGGGATGTTTGGAGTGATGGTGTTTGTCTTCCCAAGTAACTGTCACATGAGATGGAGCCCTGCTTTCCTGGAGATGGTTGAACACCTGCCTGCCAATGGGAAGTGCTGAATGAATTACTTGCTTTGCTTTGCTTGTGTGTGTGGCTTTTGCTTTACTTATTAAACTGTCTTTATCTCAGCCCATGAGTTTTCTCACCTGTACTCTTCTGATTCTCTCCCCCATCCCACCAGGGGCAGGGAGTGACCGTACGGCTGAGTGGTCCTGGTTGCTGGCTGGGGTTAAACCACGTCAGCAGGGGTCACTGAACTCCTTGTGCCTGTTGATCTTAGTAATCGTAGGAAATATCAAGTTACTATTTGAAAATCAAGCTCTAATTGACTTGTCTAAAGACAAACAGAGCCAGAAAATCCTCTCCAAATGCAAGGCTCTCTTTTTTTGACGTAATGTATCCTACAGGTAGAGAAGCATGTACAGCTTATTCCCTTTTGTATCTGTAAAGATAACAGCAATACTTTCAGCAATGTGAAGTACAGAGTGCTGAGGGATTTTTTCTTGATACACAATGATGTACACTGGGAAACCACTGCTTCACTGATTGTTCATAGGAACAGGAGAAGTTGCCAGGGGAAAAAAAAACAATCCCAGACCCTCTTTCACTGCAGTCTGGTACAGCCGCACAATGCCTGTAGTCCAGGCATATCTGAGGTTGCTCAAAGTACTACAGATCTCAGAGCAGGTTCCTTTCCTGGTTTCTTGGGTGGATCTTGCAACCCATCTGGAGCTCCATGTTTCCTTAGCTACTCAGCCAGTCACACTTCAGACAGTGAATTAAAAGCTGCTCAATGGTTGTAATTAGAATGGAGATCTACTCCAGACCTGTGACTTTCAAAGCAAAGAATAATAAAAACAAACTTAACATTTCATTTTTTTCTGACACATTAGTGTAAAAATAGTATAGTTTCAGTAAAGTCCTAATTTCATATGGCAATCCCTTGGTCTAGTGTGGTTGACTCCATAGCTCCTCACGTCCAAAGAAGGCACACCCATTTGTCTGAGCCAGAAATCCAGCCCAAGAAACTTACCGTCACTGAAAGTGTGAGTCTGGATCAATCACTGAAACCCAGAGAGATGTTCCAAGTTCACATCAGCAGAACAGAGATCAAAATCTGACCCAAATATTAATTGATTTTTGGAGTCTCTGTGTCTGGCCATCAAGAAACGCCTACTGGATGCTAAGTCTGCAGTCTGCAGGCACAACACAAGGAGACTGGTGAGGAAACGGCCGTGGATGCTATTTTCTAATGTGGAGCTATTGAGCAATGAGTGTTGTGCACGTTAGGTACAGAGAAATGGAACATTGCAAAATTAAATCACTTGTTGTACCACAGACTACACCCCAATATAGGAATGGGTTGTAAGAATTTGTTTGCTGTTATATTTTAATCTTTCCCTTTAATGAATCAGCCTATGGTATTACCCAGGTGGTTAGCAGTGGAGAGTCACCTCTGTTCCCTTGCTGCCCAACTACTCCACTAGACAGACTTGTGGTGTCCATAATCTCTTTGGAGTGTGTGTTTTCTCTGTAGGCATCTTCACGTTGCACAAGAGAGCACGGTGATGCTGAAACTAGCACTGAAAGAGTAGAAATGCCCATGAAACACTGCTAGGACATAATGGAGATAATATCCCAGATCCCACAGCAGTACAGCAGCACTGACAGAGTTTTGTACATGAGCTAATGAGGGCTTTCACCAATACTTGTCATCTTAGCTCCAACATCGCGCTGACCCAGTTGACCTGTTTCTAGATGGGGAGTGAGCCCTGGCACTGTGAGCTTCAGCATCTCTGCACCACCCTTTGCTGAATGGTGTAGAGTACCTGAAATCAAGTCTTTGGCATAAGGACTGAGTTTATGTCTCACCATGAGGAACCCTGTTAGACATGAATGTTGGCAAGTGAAATATTGTTGGTAAATCCAGGAAAAGTTAATAATTCCCAGAAGAACTCTGCAGTGCAGTCCAGCCCAAGTATTTAGGCTATTTCCTCTGCCACACAGTGGCTAAGAGCTAAATTAATCTGCAACCCAATTTTGTCTAGTTATCCATAAGGTTCACATTTGTCAGCACTTCCAAAGAAGTTGATTATTTTTATGCACAAAGTGGGTAAACAACTCCAGAAATACAATACGCTACATCCTTCTGAAACTCATTTGGAGTTGCACTGACAGCTGAGCTGGGAAATGTTACAGAGAAAAGACTTTTACTTTTTCTTCATCGTAAAATAATAGAAATGAAAACTTATTATGAAGCATATCTGTTCATGAGGTGGAGCACAAATTTGTAGTCTGCCACTTTACTGGGCAGGGAGCGAAAGAGTGAGTCCCGAGCTGTGCTCCCTTTCTCCCTTCCTCCCACCCTGTAAAATGCATTTTAAAAGCTTGAGAGAAGGGACCAAAAATCAAAACCTCTCTCCTAATTCAGTGCTCCAGCCAATATATTGCAGTCCTTCCCTGTATTGTCCCCATTTCCTTTCTGCACCAAGGAACCACAATTTTTTTTGCAGCACTTTTCCCACTTTTCCCCAGCAGGGGAGCTACTCATGCACAAACCCATGCACTGTTATTTACCTCTAGTCACCACGAAGAGGTCAGAGCCTGCTTGCTTGAGTACAGTTACAGGAGGTGGAAAACACAGGTTTGAAGCCCATGAAGACAAGAACCAGGTGAGGCTGCACTTTGTGAGACTCTGATCTGACAATGCTCAGGCACTGGGATGAGCACAGAGACATGGACATGAGACATGACCATGCCAGGCATGAGCATGTGAGACATGTCTGGCAATGCCATGAGCGTGATGCCTTGCTCAGACCTAGGCATGCTCAGAACATGTCTTATGGGTTGGGTTTGTCATTGGACCTCAGCAGAGAAAGGCCTGAGGCAGGGCTGGGCTCAGGTTAGAAGCCAAGCTGCAGAACAGCCAGGCATGGACACAGATCCCAAAGCAACAGGGACCTGATGAACAGACTTCTGATGAACAGCAAGGTGATTAGGAAGTTTAAACATTTTCAGAGTACCATGCAGTAGCACAGTACATAAATTATTTCATCTAAGGTTTCTGGTAAGTCCTTGTATCCACCCTGTAGACTTGGAAGAAGACCCTTGTGCTTATTCTCTGACGGTATTCACCCTTAGTCCAGTGAAGAACAAAACAGAAGTACCAGAGCCTTGGGCAATATTCAAAAAACAAAATGATGTTTTATTTTCAGGCTTCATCTTTGTTCATAGTGACAATTTGCTCTGCTCTGGGCCAGTCACCTCTGTGTTATTACATCTGCCAACACAGCCGGCAACAGCTCTTGCCAGCCACATACACAGATACAGGAGCTCCTTGACCCTGCACTTCAGAGGCCACCTATGTGCTTTCTCTCTGCAACTATGCCATCAGCATCACTGCAGTACAGTGAGAGGGACCCAGAGGTATCTCGGGTGCAAACTGAGGAAAAGTTTCCTCAAAAAATCCTACTCCCACAAGAAGAAAAGTTTTAAAGGACGCGGACGCTTGTTACATGCTGGTCTTTAGACAGCTACAGCAAAAGGCCACATTTAAGGTATCCAAGATCTTTTAAAAGTATAGTATTTCCAGTAATGAGCAGTTTATGCTTTGTTGGGAAAAACCTGACCTACTCCATATCACAACCGTGAATCAGCCTTTCTTCAGGCATCAATCTGTGAGCCAACAGATATTGCTTATGCTTTCTCATGATTTATGGCCAGGCATTCCTGCAGGCACAAAACAATTTTAACACAGTACAAGCCAACAGGATGAGCAAAACCATGGAAAAAGAACCAACATCAAGCAACATACTCAAAAAGTTGTTTTCATTCTTTCTTATCTTCTTTCTTGAGGAAGATGTGGAGGATATGAAGGAAGGAGTTTACATTCCACTCACAACTTCCACAATATAGAAATTAGGACATGGATCAATAGTAACCCTGTAAAGGAACAGTAATCTTTCCCAAAGGAGAAAGTGACTTGTTTGTCTTGCACTGGTCCTGACCACCACTTGGCAATGCAGAGCTATCAAAACCCAGAATAAGCAAGAAACCATGTCATCCTCAGAAATATTGTCAGGAGACAACTCCTACCAATTAAATAATTTCACATCAACAAAGGTCATATAAAATTTCCTCCCTCAATGAATATTTTCCTATGTCAAATGCAGATATCAAAGATAACTAATTGACAGAGCAACCCTTGCCTTGTGCAAATAAATAACAACACTCTCCCCAAACTGAAACTTCTGAAAACAGCTAACAACAAGACTCACCAAACAGTATTTGCTGTCTTCATAACTGGGGACAACAGGATATCAAGATAAAAGTCTCTCCAGGAGCTCAGCCAGCATTCCTTGTTATCAGATACCAACTCTGATGGTGGGAACCAAAGTGAGCTCGGGAGCCATCTGACAAGGACAATAGGCAGGAGAGAGAGCAAGCAAGAAGGTACCATTGGGTTGACATCTGGGGTATTATCACAAGGAATGGCAAAGACTGAAGAGCTCATTATGTACTTTCTACTAACCTACCAAACAAACACTATTTTCCCTGCAAAAGCAAGCTGAAAGTCTTTCCAAAGTGTTTTTGGTAGTTCAATGCTCCATACCCTGGAGTCCTTCATAACCTGAAGCATCCTAAAAAGCCCTTGTGTGGGCCACTGAATTGAATCTTTAGTCAACGGAGCACAGAGCAATTCAATTCACCAAGCACAGGAAAATTAAGCAAAATACTCATGTAGTTTTGAGACCACACATAGATTATTTCTGTACCAACTTCAGTAAAAAGTTTCACTGTAAATCTCATTTTTCACTAAAAATATTAACCTATAGATGCATCTTTCCTTGCCAAATCATCCATTTTCCCATTCTTTGTAGCATCTCTTCTAATGACTTTACAGAGACAATTTATCCATGAAGGCTGCAACTTCTTACAAAGAACATTTTCCCCTTGCTTGATGTACAGATTTATGCTATTTTCAGCACAAATAAAGTACCACTAGGACTCTTCACATGCAAATCCCTGTCATCTTGATCTAGTTGACTCCACTAAGTGGCTTCTTAGTTAACCAAGCTTTGCTCTTTCAAAACCAGGCACTTTATTTACAGACCTGACTTTGCTTATTCATCCATTTCATATAGACCAAACCCATTAGTGATCATGCAGATCAATATTGGTTTTTTCAGCCAACTCACCTGTAGCATTAAAAAACAAGTAAAAATTGCAACAGCTCATTTTGATTAACCTGTCCATTGTGTTCCCATTCATACCCTGGAAGTGAAAGTCTTACACAGGGATCCAGTTCTGGGTAGTCATTACTCTCTCAAACGTGACAGTGATCTCTATCAATAGAACACTATTAAGGAAGATTAAGATCTCTTTAATTAGCATTTCTCAAAGCATTTTCTCCCTAAAATGAATGTGCTGAAGCCCCAGCAACATTTTGCATTTCTAGTCCCTGACAATGCTAAATCCTTTCCTCAAATACAAGAACTGGTACTTCTCTTCTGGTACTGACAGTACAACAACGAAATTCTCCCTGTGGCTTCTTATATCAAGCCTCAAGGTACTGATTCCCTGTGTCCTCCGAAGCATCTGCTCCAAGTAAGGCTCAAAGAATATGTGGCATTACTAAACACAAGAATGGAGGGAAAAAACAGAACCCACAAAAACAAACAAACAAAAAGAACCCTTCTATGTTGGAGAATGGAATGCAATTTTTTCTCAGAATAAATGATCACACCAATGACCAAGACAACTTCCTATAATAGTCAGGATCCCAAAATAAGGAATGAAAAGCTAGAAAGTTGGAAGATACTTTAACAAAGAAATTTGGAATAAACAATGAATTTAATCTTTTCCACTTGGGTTTTTTTTTTCCCTTTTTTATCTTCTTTTTTCCTTTAAAATTTTTGCATTTTTTTTACTCAAAAATCTAGTGTATCTTATTCATTTTAAGTGTTTTTTCAGTCACCTTGTTGAAAACCAGTTGATAGCGTTTTATATTCTGAAATAATAGAAATCAGTTATGTGTGAAAAGTAGGTAACATTTTATATAACACAATTACTAGTACTCCATATTTTCTCAAAATGCTCGGAAAGGCTCATCTGTTCACACAGCTGTGATTCGATCTAGCCCTAAACCGAAGGTTCAGTTCCTCACCACTGTTTCTGAATGTTGTTTCCTGCTGGCACCCAGCAGCCTGCCTTTTCACTGCGACGACCCAGCAGCTCACGGTACGTCGCCTGTTCTTCCCTCCTCATCCCAGAACAGAGTCCAGGATCAGAAAGAAGTCTGCTCTGACAGGTCTTTCCTGGCTGACCCCTGGCACTGAGAACCTTTCGTGCAACTCTCTGTGGTTGCACAACTTGACCCTGAAAAATCTGCTGGGGTTAGTCAGGAGGGTAACCCTGCCCCACACACCTCTAGCCCCCTGCGGCTTTCCCACAGCATGCTGAGACATCACCTGCTTCTTCATTTAACACCTGAAAATAAGAAGGCATAAACAGCATTCCTAAAAATCCCTATTTGTGATTACCAGCCATCTTGTGAAATGCTATGGGGCAAAATGTGGAGCAGGGATAAGAAAAAGTGGGTTCACATGCCTCGAGATAGATAAGAGATATCTCATGATCCATCCTCTTTACTTGTCTTGCAGACATACAAAAATATTAAAATACATTTTCTTATAACTGCTGCCTTTACTTCATCTTGCATGTCAAATGCAGTTCCTTTATTTGTGGTTTTATACACACTAACACTAAACAACCAGCAGTAAGAAGACATCCTCTGCTGAGTGCTCTCTGTCATAAAATGTTCCGAGCTAACAGACACAATACGCTATTTCCACATGGCTAATTATAAGAGGTCAAAGGAAAACATCCTCTGAGCAACTGTATAATTTCTAAGGAAATCTTTCTTACTTTGTGAAAACGGAGATTACTCATAGCATGACAAATCTGGAAGAACTATTAAAGGTTTCACTCCCACTTGTCACCAATAGTTTAAACCTGACATCCAGCTTCCAAAAATATTAATAATTTACCTAACATTTCCTTGGAAATACTTTGCCAAAAATGAGAAACTTATTCCTGTCCTTTAGGGAATGGTAGATAATAAGAATTCTGCACAATTTTTCATTAGCAATCTTTTGCCCCAATATAAAAGGAATTGTACTATTTCTAGAAGGACATTATCTAATAAAGCACTTATGCAGAAGCACAACTTCAATGGGATTAATCATGTGCTTAAGATAAACATATCCCTAAGTAAAAGCACATTTGTTCAAGTCCATTTCCCAAGTTTGTTTAAATATAACATAACACAGCAGTATAGAGTAGCAGTATTCCAGTTGCTGATACATTAAATAAAAGAAAGAAACACCAATTCCATGTGATCAGATTTATAAAGAAAAATATTCAGAAGCTGTCCATAGAGAAATAAGCCTGACAAAGAGGAAATAGGAGAAATAAAGTGGACAGAATAAAGCTAAGTGAGACTTTCAAAGGCGTTACACAACTTCAGTGCCTCACCTAAGGTGAAATCTCATACAATTGTGAAAAGTCACCAAGTCTTTCCCTCCATGGGCGTACAAAGGGGAGAGGAATACAGCTGATCTCTGACTGCAAAAACAAAAAAACTAATGAGGTGATAGAAAGCAGATGGGATATGAAAAGAGTTGGCCTGTGGCAGCTTCATTCCCTATGAATGTCTGTGAGGTTTTGAATCACAGCTGTGGAAACAAGCTGCTGAATTTCCTCCCCTGACCCTCCCGGTAATTTTGTAATTTAAGTATAAATGCTCTGGAAATCAGGATTAACAGCACACTGCTGAGTGCCTTTTGTGAGCAGAGGATGCTAGTGGGAGAGAGACTGTGACTTAAAGCTATGTTGTCATGCAACTAAGAAAGCAAGGAAAAGAGCCTGGCAAATAATCCCCAGACTGTTTTTTCCTGAGCAGATGATCCACCTTGTCTGGACATGTGAGTCCATTGATTAAACATTTTTAACACTGCTGATTCAAATAGATTAAGGACTCTGTGTTGTAGTGCTCTGTCTGAAGCAGAACAAAATGATTGCTATTAAAGAGAAGATGAAAATGAGCTTATTGTTTAATAAGAGTCAATCTGGAAAAAAGTTGAACCAGTTCGGTGTGTTCTTGGTGCATTAACAAATGTCTCCTGGACAGGTTTCCTTGGACCCTGGACTAGGAACAGAGTACTAATTCTCTGTAAGGAAAAAAAAAAAATAATGTAGCACATCGTAAAACTACTATGGTGACAGAAGGTAGTGAAAATCAAAGGGTTAACATCACCCCTACCACTTATTATCAAAGCAATATTATTCTAAAGTTACTGTGCTATGCTCTGTGCTATTCTTTTCTCTTATGTAGAATGGAGAGGTACTTTGGTGTTGTGAAATAAAAGTCTTCTTAACTTTATCCTTGACCCTGTAATTGAACATGCCTGGAAAGTCGGAAGCCTGTTGCAGAACTGGATTCATCCGTATTCCTCAGACAGTCCATTGTTTTAAGGTGCCTTTGTCATGCTTTTACTCCTAATGTTGTCCCAAAGTGGGATCGTTTACCTGGTGTGCAAGACGCTAATGTACGTACAGAGCAGAGGTATTTATTTAAATCATTTCTGCGCAGAGATGGGTGCTAGGTGCTAATCCACAAAGCTAGCACACTGGCCTACAAACTGTTTGGAATATTTATACAGTTCAAAACACAGAAATACACACTCTTAATTATAATTATTGGTTAGTACCTTATCAATTTCTATTTGTTAGTACAGTCTCTCACCTTCATTTAAAGCTACAGTGTCCTTTAATTGATGTCCCCATGCTCCAGTACAGGGAGGGGGTAGTTCTGTTCACAGAATTACAAGGGTCTGAAGGGACCTCTGGAGATCATCTAGTCCAACCCCCCTGCCAGAGCAGGGACACCTACAGCAGTTTGCACAGGATGGCGTCCAGGCGGGGTTTGAATGTCTCCAGACTCGGAGACTCCACCACCTCTCTGGGCAGCCTCTTCCAGTACTCTGCCACCCTCAAAGGAAAGATGTTCCTCCTCATGTTTAGATGGAACTTCCTCCGTTCAAGTTTGTGCCCATTACCTCTTGTCCTATCACTGGGCACCACTGCAAAAAGACTGGTGCCATCCTCCTGGCACCCTCCCTTTAAGTACTTATAAGCATTGATGAGATCCCCCCTCAGCCTTCTCTTCTCCAGACTAAAAAGACCCAAGTCCCTCAGCCTTTCCTCATCAGAAAGACGTTCCAGTCCGCTAATCATCTTTGTAGCCCTTGTTCAGTCTCTAATTGTGTCGGTGGTTGCAATCTCCCACTGCCACCTTTACCTTTTGCCCAGTTACTGCAAGTCTTTGTTGACTTCGGGCCTCTTCCAGCAGCTCTCTGGTTTTCAGCCAGTTTCAGCGCCTTCCATGTAGGGACGTCCCCTTGTCATCAGCCTTCTATTCTTCAAGGGTACTTTCATTAGCAAGGCATGTATTGTTTATATAAAGTGCCTTGTTTCACAAGGCCTTGTAACCTTTTTACAGCTTTTTGCTCTTGCTTAGTGAGAATTCTACCTTTTAAGTAAATTTTACCTTTTTTAAAGTACATCACTAAGGAACACTGATTTGCACCAGGAGGTGCTGGTCTGCTATGACCCTGGTTAGGAAGGCATTCAGACTCTCTAAAGCATCATTTAAAATGCTTTTTATTAGAGCAAACTATAAAGAAAGCGAGGATAGTATAGATAATATCACGTCCCTTGCAAACCTTGAGTTGTATAATACAACCATATCAATTCTACTGCCAGAGTGGATGTCTACAGGAGACCTTATTGCTGCAATTTTAGATAAAGACAATGCCATACCGGTACCAATTGGGACCTGCCTTGCAGGCTCCTCCATTACCATCACCCAGCTGAGTTTATCCAGTGCCAAGGGAGATGCACAGCACAGACCCGTACCTACACGGAGTCACTGTCACATGCATCTCTGACTCCTTGATGTGCAACGGTCTTCCCATCAGTATCACTACAGACACTCGATGCTCACCTACTTTGCAGGAACCAAATAGAGCAAAGGCCTACAGAGCCTTTACGGCACATAGAGATAGGTAGATCTCCTCGCAGGCTTTTGGAAAGACATCACATCTACACAAGTTAGGCACCTGTGTCAGGTGGATGAGGTCTCCTTCTGGAGGTTTTCAACATTATCTACCTCTCTACATTCACAGATACTCAACATAGGCACTTATTTTAGGATAACTGCTTTGCTTATTGCTAAAATGTAAGCACAAGTTTGTAACACAAGCTAGGTACAATATACCCTAACTGTCCTTTCTTACCATCCCCAATTTCACATTATCTTGGATTGCTTTGACTGTTCCCATGGCCGCATCTTGAAAACCTCTTATCTTCAATCCTTAAATAAGATATTTTTTTCCTAAGCCATTTCTCCTCATCCATGTATAGAAAGCTCTCACATGACTTCAGCCATACTCCTGGCTCTGTCCCTCTGTCCTACAGGGTGGGATGGGGAAGGAGGAACAGAGAGAATTACTGCTGAAGTTCAGATGTAACTACCTCTTGAACTATGAATACAGAGGAGAGAGAGGAGCCTAAGGGCTCAAACAGATCAGGTGAACAGGTTTAAGTTGTGGCAGTTCAAGAAAATGCTTCCTCTTCCTGCCCACCTCACCATCATGCCAGAAGCTGTAGCAGGTGCAGAAGGAAACAATCACTGGCTGCTCAGCCCCTGTCATTTGAAAATCTGGGTTTTAGCCTAAACCATAAGCCTTTCACTGGCTCTGACACACTTTCAAGCGCTACTGAAGGTTATATAGAGAAAGTCTTCCTGGGGAAAAAGTAGGGTAATTTTTAATTTTTGAGTGTTGTTAGTTCCGTGCTGGTTTTATAGCCACCCATCCCAGCAGCTTGTAAGTGACTCCAGTTGAAGAGTCAGGAAGATGATTACAAAACCTGTGAGGCTTTCTTTGGAGTTTCTCTCCTGTTCCCCTTCTGATGGTGAACACATGACCTAAAGAAAGATTATTTTTTTCCTTTCTTTGTTTTTGGTAACAGTTCATTTCCATCAACTGAAGGAAAGCTCTGAGGACTTTTTAGCCACACTTTGTAGCCAACAGCATATAATCAGGATTATAATTGTTTTAGAGCACTGATGTCCTGAACCCACTAAGAGGCGTGTAGATGACACAGGACTGATTTATTCCAGCTTTCTAAGAAAAGCTTATTTCTCTCTAGTTTACCACAATCTGTTACCTGAATGCTGGCAAGCAACCAGGAGAGTTCTGACACACAGCAGTGTTTTATGCTGTCATATTTGAACATAAATAAAGGACTGAAAAGGAGAGCAAGACAGAAACTCCTAAAGGATGGTGAGTTTGGTTCTCCTTTTGAAAAAGTTCTCTGGCAGCAACGCAAGAAAATCCTGTGCCTGGATCACCATCTGCAGTCTCTGAGTCATTCGTCATAGCTGAAAAAGTCAGAGGGAGGTCGGGAGGGAGTAAGAGTCAAGTTCATCAGAGCCAGTTGCAGAAAGACCTCCCACACCCTATTGCAAGCAAGTACCTGAAACAGTCAAAAATGCCTAAATCAGACAATGGAAACACTCTGCAAACAGTACAACAACCAGAGACCTGTTGTGTTTGCTCGTTCCCTGGCATGTCTGGGGAAACTGTACCTGGTAGGGGCTCCTGCTAAAGTCAGCTGACCTGCGCTGGCGTGGGACTTGGGTGTTCCTGTGTCATGGGGTCACAGAGACAGTCGAAGACAGACCTGAATGTAGCCAGCCTCTGTCAGGCCCCGTGGGATCTGGAAATGGTCTATGGGTCTGGAAGCAAAACTGAAAAAATTAATTCTCTCAATAGAAAAGAATTCTGCACAAATGTCACACTGCCCAGTCTGGACACTTGCCAGCTATGCAAAGAATAATTGCGAAAGGAAACCCTCCACCTGCAAACTACGCAAATTAGAGATGGCAAGCTAAGGAAGACACCCACTCTTCCCCAATGCTTATGGAAGGTGTTTTATGCCCAACTACTGGGTGCATGACAAATAGTCCAGCATACTAAAAGGAAAGAGACTTGAGACAGAACAGTACACAGAGCTCAAAATCAGAGTCCAGAACAAAAAACAGTTTTACATGCTGTGGCAAATAGCATAAACCAGGAATGGCTCAGCCACTGCAGAAACAAAAAGAAGAATCACAACACTGCTTGCACGAATTTGCCGATGCCATCACAATGAGTCAAAGAAGATGACAGCAGAAGCACAAGAAAAGGGTGGGAAATTTTTCCTAGTGCCCCAAAAAAATTATAGCTGCGAACGAACAACAAATATAACCACAATTTCAACCTGGGCATATATACATCAGTCAGGCAAGAGAAATAGAAAAATGAGCAGAGAAAAGCAGGGCAAAAGCAGAAGGTATAGAAGTAAAACTCCGGACCTAAAGTATCCATTTGGCCTCACTAAAGGAATATGGGAATTATATAAGGGAGTAAATAGCAAATTAGAATAAATACAATGTCTAATACTATCACTGAACTGCTAAGAATATGTTTTGCTTTTGTTGTTGTCTAAAGGGAGTACTCGGGATGGAGCCAACATATTTAAGCAAGAGTTTGACACCTCTTCAAGATACAGAAGCTCCTAACATAGAATACAACATAGAATAGAATAATCCAGTAGCTCCAGATAATGACAAGAGGAAAAGACAGCACTAAAGAAGAGGTAAATAAGCTGATTCCTCCAGAAATCATGGCCAAGCAAAAGACCTGTCAAGGTTTGTACTCTTCCATGATCACTGTAGGAAATAAATATATGAAACCTATCATATAGCATAGACTGTAAAGGCTTAAAAATATAGAAAAAGACAGTGATTTCCACCAAGGAAATAAATGTTTGGATATTTGATTTTTTTTGTACAGTTATTGATATGAAATGTTTCCATGTTTGATAAATTAAAAAGGTAGTAAAAAGTACCCATAAAAAACAGTGTTCTTCTTGTGTAGTCAGAATACCCTTTAAAATACATCCTTTCTTTAGATTGTATCTGAGTAACTAAAAAGTTTCCCTGCAAAATATGACCAATCTTCTAGAGCACACAGTAGATGTGTTCAAAAGCCGTGTAGATGTGGTCCTTAGAGACATCGTTTAATGGCAGACCTGGTAGAGTAGGGTCAATGGTTGGACTAGATGATCTGGAAGGTCTTCTCCAACCTAAACGATTCTATGATCCTATGATTCTGTCTACAAAAGCATGACTAAGTCTCTGTTGTGCTTTCAGAGGACACATGCCACTTTGATCTCATGCCATCTTAAGGAAATAAAAATCTTTAGAAATAAAGGCACACTGAGTAACGTTGGGCTTGTTATCCACATTCTATGGATTGGAAACCATTGCTAGAGAGCAGTGCTGCTCAGATGAGGATCTGAGGTTGCGTGTAAGATATGAGTGATGTGACTGCTCTGTGAAACAAATGCAAACAAAAGCATATGCATTCTCACTATACAAAAATGCAAAGCGGAAACCAATATATCTAATAAATTACCATTAAAAATACATCCTATTTTTCAGCTGCTTGTGAATTAAAGCCAGTATATTGTACAAGACAGACGGCAGAATTCTGCTAAGAAAAAGTTAGGTTGTTTCTCATTAAAAAAATAGCGATTAACACATCTCTAGACTATTTGAGTGCAGTGAAGCAAAGCAAAATAGCGATCTGTATGAGGAACACTTCATATTTAAAATAAAATCTGTGCTGTCTTGAGATTCTTATAAAGAAACATGAATAGTGTCATTCTGCCTGAGTCCTTGACTGAAAAGGGAAAAACTTGACAGGACACTAAAGCTTGTGAAGAAAATAAATGTGAATGCAAAAAGTGTTAAAAGCTCACATAAGGAGCCAAGACAGGACATGCCCTGGCTCTAGTTTCCACTGTGCCACAGAGCTGCACACTTTGCTGACTTGCTGGGGGTTAAATTATCTCTCCTTAGTGTTCTGTGACTACAAAATCATAGAATCAGAGGTCAATCTAACGAGTAAGCATGGTGAATCAGCTCATCCTCCCCTTGGTAATGTCATGTTCAAAATCAGTTGCTTACAGTAGTAGCAACATCACACCTATATGATGGAGATGCCTGACACTTCATACAAAGGCTGCTATTCATCACATAGTTAGTTTTTTCCTAAATATTTGAGCCTCACATCTCACAAAACAACTCTCATCATCTGAGAATGATGCTGATGATCTCCCCCACAAACATATAAATGTATTCTAACAAACACATTGTAGAACCTGCTGCAACATTTTAATTTATTCGGTTAGCATATTTATTTATATTTTAAGGATAACAGAGCTCCAGGTAGAAGAGTTAATGTGCAATGATGTGCCTCAAAATAGCCTCAGTTTTGCCTCCAGCTGGCTATCCATGGTGCTGAGCAACATTCACATGAAACCCCACTTTGTTGAACAGTTAAGGAATTTCTGTTTTAAAAAATAGTAAGAGATAAAAACTTCATTCACTTCATCCTCCAATAGATAGATATAAAAACAATATCTAAGTGTATATGGAGCCATAATCCTCTGACTCTTTGCAGCTACTCTAATTGCTGAGGATTTCTATGGATAATATCTATAGCTGTTAATTACTTTTTATTTATGTTTGGAAAACAGAAACTATTATTGATTTCTTATTAGAGTATGTATGGTCCCAGTCCTGACTACTCTTTTTCCACTGGTTAGTTACTTGATATTTAGTTCCTGAGTTCAGCGGTTGATTTCTTATTGAATATGCCTCGTGTAATTATTTTGGATATTTGTCCATATTTGCACCTTTGACCTTCTGGGATTCAAGGAATCAGGAAAGACAGAGACATTATCTGAATAAAGCTGAGGAGGCCTATCTTAACAGGCTTTTGGATGTGATCAGAAAATGACGCTGTTGTCCCAAATCTGGGTTCTTTACCCAGTGTGCACACCAATAACACAGAGCAGAGGTATTTCCAAGTTTATTCCATTAATGCGCAGAAAGGGAGTGCTCGTCCCAAAATGGGAGCACACTTCAGTTTCAAAAATCTCCATTTTTATACGTTGATTATTACATATTCAAACAATTAATACACATTCATTGTTATTCTTTTTAATGACTGGTCAGGATTTCTTCGCTTCCCATGTAAATTAGTGCACAGACTCTGTCTTCTTCTTCCATTGTTCTCTTTTGAGTAGGTGGTATCATTTGGGTAGGTGGTCAATGAGTCGTTGGTCTCAATCTCCCCCTGCTGGAATTACTTTTACCTACTTCTCCTCTAATCTTGGCAGCTGCAGGTGGTTTTCTTTGTTTGCTGACCAGGCCTACTGTTCATCACTCTCTTGACAGGAATATCCTTCTTATCAACAAAGCTATATTGTCTAGTGGTTAGTTCCTTAACTGAATCATAGATAAATCATGTCCAGTTATTATTTCTCTATTTTAATATTAGGTAAATAATTAAATAGGCTTGAGGCAGTATAGAGGAACTTTAGAAGCAGCAGGTGTCCTTAGTTGCTTCAATTACATTTTACGTTTCATTTTTTTAGTTAATATCAATTTTACTACAACAATGCCGTGACCCAGGAAAATAATGAATTTTAATTCTGAACATTACTAGGGCAATATTAAAGCTAGCAGTCTGATGACACACTAGTTGGGATAATAAGTGTCTGGGTCCTCAGAAGAAAATTAACTCTTTCCTCCAGGTAATTCTTTTCCTCCGTCAGCTGAACCCCATTTCCCATACTGCTACTGAGCCTGTCTTGTCCCGTAAGAATGAGTCATGCATGGTCCACTAACTGTAACACATCAACATTAAACATTTGGAAGTGCTACTAAGCTCCCAAGCTCTCTAGCCATGCCTAACCGCATAGCAGGAGAGAAACAGATGCTTCTCTTCCTGTTCTCCCTCCAACTCTCCTTGCACTGATAAGAAACTTGGTTACATTTCCCAGTAAGAGCTGCAAGGTCTTCCAACAGATGAGTGTGGGTGTGAACTATGCTATGTAAGCCTCTGCTTAAGGTCTCCAGCAATGACATGTGCTGTTTATGTTCTAACTGGAAGGATGATAGAGAAAAGTTGAATCTAGCTCTAGGTTTGATTTCAGTGAAGGGAAGCTGGAGAGAGCAGCCTTTAATTACAAGTCTGACATGTTTTTATGGACAGCAGGAATATTGTTTAACATAATGGATGTGAATATAGCTGACAGGAAAAAAAACTTGAGACAAACACTGGAAAGACCTTTAGCTACTAAATATATTTTATAATCTGTGCATTCAGCATTCATTTAATAAAATCTGCAACGTAAAAAGGAAAAGGCAATTAAAAGCAAAGTCAAGTCACCTCAAAAATGGCCAAAATCCATCTATGGCTCTATCTTCATCTAGTCTCTAGGAAAGTTCAGACCAACTAGTGAAAAATAAGTAGTCATGATAAAAACAATACGAAGTCTGACCAGTGTATGTGTCTCACACTGTTTGGCGGATCCTCAGCAACCTGGAGGCATGATGTACCAAGTTAACGCAAAGTACTGTTCACTGAAAACAATGAACACATTGCAAAAGTCAGAACCAGTTGTCATAACCAAGAAGCAGGACAAGCTCCTGCAGTGCTCTAAAAGCACTACAAGCCCATACTGTGTTCACAGCAGAACACTTTCAGTGACAGCAGAATTTGTAATAGGAGTAAATGTAGTCGTAATCATAGGCAGAGCCAACAACAGGTGAGGATTATTTTTTAACTAGTCTGCAATATAGCATGAAAAGAAACTTTGCTCCCTTGGAAATCACTTCTTTAAATAGAAGATCAAATACTGAAACCTTCCTTTTTTTGCACACCTACACCAGAGTTCATCCAGAGTAAAACAGAACTGAGCACCAAACGTCCAATGACCCTGAAATTATTATTTCCTTTAGGATATAATGTATCCCAGAGATAGTTTCAAACATTGCTCTTTGAACTTTTAAAAAAAGGTTGCTAAAGCCAGTTCTTGGAAACTGATAAACCAGAGAACCCCAGAGTCTACATGTGCTGTCTGTACAAATCAGGAATTACTGAATCACTGAAACTGAGATCATCAGACTAGCAGAGGTGAAAGAGGGCCTACGTTGTCCATTCTCCTTCTCTTCTTTCCCTGGATCAAACCTATATTGAGGACAAGGACATGCATATAAAACAAAACTTACTTGTTCATAATGACTTTTCAAGGAAACTTGACTTTCCAAGGAAACTATGACTTTCCAAGGAAATACTTTTTCACTTGTTTCTTTTTTTCACTCTATGTGCATGCTTATTTTGCTCTTTCTTTTTTGTTTGACTTAGTCATAATTCTGTATCTGCCTAATACTGTGCAAGTTTGATAAACAGCATGCTAAAACACAGGCAGGTATTTTCAGAGGCAGCCCATTTTTAAGTAATTCCTGGGGATAAAATTGGCAGAACTCTGTTTCTTCCTGTGATGGGAGAAAAGAGCTGGTAGTGATTTTGACAAGAGCTAAAGTCTAAGAGGAATGAGGGACATTCCTGAAAATATCAGGGAAAGACAATAATTATGAGGGCCTGCTCTTATCAATTGGTTTTTAATTACCAAGAAAAGATGTGAGACTGGGGAAAATACAGGAAGTCTTTCCCTGGCATCTTCATGGCTGATGAGTTGAGCTGTGACAGGAGGACTCGCACAATGAGTTTCAACTCACCATCTCTTCCTGAAAATACCTCCATTTACACAGGTATAATCACAATTGCTTATGTGACCGGACAAACATAGCTCCCGTTTCCACTGTTAGTCAGGCCAATCCACACATTAATTTCACATTTGTCTTATCAAGTTATTATGGTGGTTATTGCAGCTTTTCTCTCAACTACTTTCCTCTTTCTCCAAGATTTCCAGGATTTATTATAACTCTTGCTTTTCTGCTTTGCTATATTAACTAAGGCTCCATGGCCTCGTGCCACTATTCCCTGTGTTCAGCTCTACAGAATTTAGCCAAGGATGTCTATAGAAGGCAGCCAGAAGAATAAATCATAAACCGCATTTCATTTCATACAGTGGAGTTAAATTATTTAAAGAATCCTTGTACTGCTACCAGGACTATTAGTAGTATTATTTTAAACAAAGAAACAAGGATTTACAAATAAAGCCATTTAGTTTCTCTTAAAAGTTTTGATATTGACATAAAACACATTCTTGGGCAATGCATTCAATCACACCTTAAATTCAATTGCCTATAAATTCTGCCATTTTTACTTATTTCCCTGCTTTTGCAAGGGATATGCCTTTCACTGTTGTGTCCCTGTGGCCCATTCAAGTGATTTTTGTGACTCAGGTTTTTATATTGTAGTCTCAAATTTGTCATGGCACACTAAAAAACGTTTTTTTGTGTAACACACAGAGAGGATGTTCTTTAGTCCTGTCTGAGTCAATATCTGGTGCAGGCCTCCACACAGATTATAGCACAAAACCATCCTTTTGCTTGCAACGCCTCCATCTGTTCCCCTGGTATGGTAGCTTGCTGAATAGCTGAGATGCAGTAGAGGCATTCAGCAGTGAAGAGCATACCATGAAGGGAAAGAATTTGGGAGGATATTGTGATGGGAATAGATGCTCATTGGAAGAGATGGAAGTGTACTAAAGGAAAATTGCAGAGGTAGGCCTCCTGAGGCATGGAAAGAGAAGGCTGCTGGAGGATGGAAGAGAAATAGCCCACTACATACAGGGACCTGTCTGTATTTCGATAGTATTGGAGCAAGTATTATTACTCCTATATAGTGTAATATTGACAGAAGAAATAATGGACAATATACTTCATGAAGACAAATGTAAGTATTAGATTGATTTGAAATCATATGTTTTCCATTATGGTTTCATATGAAATCATAATGGTTTCCATTAGTGAAGCATGAGGTGGAAATGTACCATATTTCCATTCTGCCCTTCTAACCCTGTCAGCAGAAAACCCCACCAGGGCTTTAGCTTAAACTCAGTGAACGAATTTCACACTTGTTAATTGCTACAGGAGACTTCTGAATTTTGACAGTATTGGTGTGCCTTTTTTTGTTCTTGTTTCACGGTGCTCCAGCATAATCATATACTTCAGGCAACTGTGCTTGTGCAGACAGAATACAGTTTAAAATGCTTCAGAGAAACTGTAAGGAGAAAAAACTGCTGATTAACTTTAGGTTCAACAGAAATCCTCCATAACATTTTTGGGTTTGTATGTGGTGAACATCGTGCATTAAATGCATATGTGCCATGGATCAAGGTGGCTTTCTTACTTTCTTCAGGCACATGCGCTCACACTTACGACAAGAATAACTTGAAAACTTTTGCCAGATTCCCTCAAATGCATTCCTGCTTTTCCCTGACAACATATGAGGGACGACATCTCCAGCTGGTGTAAATCAGAAGAGTTTCACTGAAGAATATTAATTCTAGAGTAAATTAACTATGCAAGTACAAAGTAGCACATAAAATTTTAGAGGCACTTTCCCAATTTTCTATGGCATTCAATCTGCAAGAAACTGTATCTGTAAAGTATACCATATTACTCCAATCTACCGTGTTAGATTTGTGACCCCTTTTGTGTCCTTACCTCAAGGAAATTTTCACTTTCTGATAGCACTGTGCTACTGATTAAATTAGTCTTATTATAACATTTTAACAAGTTCTTGAAAAACTTATTCATGGATTTTCTCCCATTCTGAAAAGCCCATCAGACTATACAAACCACTTCCAAAATCTGCTATGGTCAACGAAGAAACTTTTTGTTGAGTTCAGGAAACTTGAGTAGGCTCCTGTCTTTGTACAAGCCTCTTTGCCAACTAACTATTGAAACACCCATGAAGATGGCTCCTACCAGGCAGAAGAAGGGTGGTTTCGAGGGACTCGTGAGGAACTTGAAGAATGCAATCTTCCTCAAAGAATGAGAGAAACATTTTGTATGAGAAACCAGAGAAAAGCCACTCCTCTGATGAGAAATAGAAACCATCCCCTTGTTAAATGGAGCAGCTACTTTTGTGACAGTTCTCGTGAGTTTTCCTGGTTGTGTTAACACACACACACACACGCTCACACAAACACACACAGTATGGAGCCCGAGAGGACAGAGACAGGACTAGTAGCGTGGAGTACCTGAGCGCATGAGCAATGCCCAATAGTTACTATAAAGGAGTGTCAGCTTCCCAACTATTTTCAAAAACTCTGACAGGCTCAAAGCCTGTAACAGCTTTGTCTATATTAAAAATAAAAACACCCTCTCTTAGCTCAAATTATTCAGGTCAGCAAATATAAAAGCAAAGAGAATGGAAACAAAATCAAAGATCTTCTCAAATCAACAGATTATGCATTAGTTAAAAGGACCTGTTGCAGCTTCCTGTATTTTCTTTCTTCTCCCTGTAGTTGTGACAGAAAGTCATAATGCACGTTTTTGTAGACCACATACTATTTCTTGTGTAACGTTTGTACTCCCAAATTGCACGGTTGTAGAATGATAACCAGGACCTTTGTGTGAAAACAGGTTCTTTCTAAGAGGTAAGTTTTGAAAGAAGTCTTATTCAAAGAATGCTTCTGTACAAGAAGGAAAGGCACGAGTAGTGAAACTGAGAAGCAATACATTTTACAGTGGTGCCTTTTACATGACATATCATTAAGCTTTGTGGGTCACTGCTATGAGATACATTTAAGCATTGGCCAGCAATAAAAGAATTAGGCATTCATATAGATAATGAGAACATCCAAGGCTCTCTTTGAAAAGGTAAATTTTAAAGACATATATTATTCTTACCTTAGCTCACAAACTAATGAAATATCTGCGAGGAGGAAGAACCTTCTGAAATGCGGGTTTTGCCCTTAGCTATCTGTCTGACCTTGCATATATCTTTCTCAGATGCTGACTCTGCTAGGACTGGATATTAAACTGAACGAGCAGTTCTTCTTAGCTCACAGATAAATACAGAGTTTCTGCTATTATCTCTGGTGTTCTCAGGTATTTTCCAGAGGCCCCTTGCACATGCATTACATACCGTTACTTATCGCTGCACCGTGGCATTCCCTGTAACTCTTGAAGATGTCATGCTTCCAAGGGTTTCTCAAGCTGTCAGCTGACCCTGGAGACTCCAGTGAGGGGTCCACAACACAGAGCTACACCAGTTGTTATCAACTCAGTCTGCAAGACCTCAGCCCATTTCTCCCCCAAGATGTCAGAGGGAAGCACTCAGCAGAGCAGGGTCTGCAGCTCTGCTCGGCATGGACAGAACTGAGCTGCACAGCCACTCAGAGGAGACTTCCGAGATCTGATGGACACCAAGACACACCGCAGAGCTGCAGTCTGCCAGAATATATAATCATACGCAGAGGGCCACGTCCATGTTGACGAAATGGACCCAAACCAAAGCCCATTTGCAAACCGGCAGTTGTGGAAAACTAAGCTTATGTGCAAATGACCCATTTCTTTACCCTAGACTGAACCCAAGTCTCAGCTGTATGCACCTCTAAGAGCAGAAGTTGTTCAAACTGGGATCTGAACCAAATGTTATTGCCTGGGTTTATGTTTAATATTTATTCATATTGTGCTTACTGTATCACAGCTTGAAGGTCAATACTACCTCTAGGGAGCCTCTTTTTTTTAATTGCTCAGCATCACACTGTTGAATGGAAAACAACGTTTCTATATCATTGAGATCTCTGGTTTCCAAAATATTTTCTTTTCTCTTTTTTTTTTTTTTTTTTGAAAAAAATAGAATGACCAAGCAAAAGGCAATGGTTTCATTAAGCAAACAATCAAAATGCAAAGTTTTTCTTTCCTAGAGGAATAAGAGACTGGAAGCCCGAAAGATGCAGTCACTAGTAACTTAAGCTACTACAACTCCAGAGAGTATAGAGTCTTCCAGCAAGGGAAGCATTAGGCCTCTCTGTACGTACATAGGCCATATCCTCCAGAGGAGCTTAAAGTGCAAATGCCAACAAGACTTTCCCAGAAACAAACTGTGCTTCATAGCAGGAGGGACAAAGGAAAATAAGCATAATGACCAAGTGATGTATAGCATTCATTGAAGGCAGTGTTATTACAAAATGAGGAAAATGTCTCCTCTTTCAGCACTACAGTCACTTGGTGCAATGTAGATGCCAAAACCTTACAACTTTGTTTGCAGACCTATGACTATGAGACATAAAGCAGAGGAAAGAGACTAACAACTGGGTTATGACAAATGTGAATAGTTACAACATGAAGCAAAATCTCTCACTAGTTGTTTTGAAGAATAAGGAACAAAGTAAACTTGTTCTCAATCTATACAAAGCACTTCTGAAGCTTTCCACCCTGCTGTGGTATTTAGCAATACAAATTTCTCTCTCCCACTGGCACAAGCAAGTAGCACTGCAATAGTATTGACAGGAGCAATGAGATCAGCAAATACTTTGATTTCTGCCTCACTGCCTGCTCTTTCTCTGTTGATCGTCTCCTGATAGCGGTAGGATCCTTATTTATAAAAACTGTTAATGCTGTAAGGTTCTGTATTATTTTTTTTATTATTATTATTTTAATTGCTTTCAGTGCCAATTCAGTAATTCTGCAAAGCAGCCTTATAAAAAAGCTCCTAGAAACACACCCCCTAACCAAGGAACTGTGCTCCTCCCCCAGGTGTTCCCTCTTGCCTTCCTGAATAAAAATGTACCTACTGTCTACACCAAGTTAATTATTTTGGGCTGAATGCACTCAAAATAGATCTTCTTGCCTACCTGAAACCTGGGTAAACAAGAAAGCAATTCGCTGCCAATGGTCAAAACGGGTAACAGATAAACTCAGGGGTGAAGGACAAAGAAAAACTCACCAGCTCATGACTTGCAAAACTGCAGAATCCACATACCCACATGTGAAAAACTGGATGGACCATAAGAAAAAGGAAAATTGTTGGTATATGAATCCATATCCTTCATGTTAGAAACATAATAAACCACTTTATTTTCTAATCACTTCCTTTGGCAGTGAAAAAGCCACTCTTGGCTGTGTGCGCTGTTGTTTGGGCTACTGGCTGAAACTGAAAATATAGATGGGGAATATCAGAGCTCACCCTTGTAAATGCCACTTTGTGCTTCCAGTTCTGTTCTGCACTTGATATTTAAAACATAAAAAGAAAAGGATTGCCATAGCAGAACAGACTGCTGATCCATCTATCCAGTAAAAACTTGTGGGATGATAACCTATCCGGAGAAGGAATATCTTGCTCACTCCAGACAGACAGTTATTGAACTATATTCTGAGGTCCAGGTACTTATCTAAAACTAATTCAATGTTCCCACTATATAAACATGCTTAATCTCTTGACGCCTGCCAAATTTTGTTCCAACAGCTCATACTACAATCATCTAAAGTAAGAACTTTCCGATAAATTTGGAGGTTTCAGATCCTGATTGGTTGTCCAGACTCATCTCCTGATGAAAAATCCTATGAATAATTAGTTCTAAAACATGAGTTAGCATGTTAACTTACAACAACAACATCAGAAAGCCTAGTAAAGAGGCAATAGATAAAGCATTAACTCTTAATCAAATATATGTTTCTTAGTGAAACTGAGTGTCAATGGAGTGCAGAAAGAATAAGTCCTGATTTGCACTTTGTTTCCAACAGAAAATGGATTACTACAATTACGAATGTGTTTCAGAGATATGGTGTCACTGATGGAAAACTACATGATAAGGACTAGAGATACTCAGCTTGGATTTCAAACCCTGCACTTCTGGCAAGATTAGTATATCAGTATATATTCACTTATTTTTATATATATATAAAAAAACAAAATAGAGCTAATCACCTCTCACTCATTAGTCCAACTCCTGCTCAAATGAGTTATGAGAGAAAATGGCTATTGATAGGATAGGATAGGATAGGATAGGATAGGATAGGATAGGATAGGATGGGATAGGATGGGATGGGATGGGATGGGATGAGATAGGGTAGGGTAAGGTAGGGTAGGGTAAGGTAGGGTAGAGTAGGGTAGGGTAGGATATAATAGAATAGGGTAGGATAGGGTAGGGTAGGATAGGATAGGATAGGGTATTTCAGTTGGAAGGGGCCTACAACGATTACCCAGTCCAAGTGCCTGATCACTTCAGGGCTGATCAAAAGTTAAAACATGTTATCAAGGGCATTGTCCAAATGCCTCTTAAACATTGACAGGCTTGGGGCATCAACCACCTCTCTAGGAAGCCTGTTCCAGTGTTTGACCACCCTCTCTGTAAAGAAATGCTTCCTAATGTCAAGTCAATATGATATGACAAGCATAATCATACATCTCGGATCACTCCGCAAAAGACAAGTTTTCACACCACATTGAACTTGGTGCTATATATCAACACTATGATAAGTAGAAGAGCCCATGAAATCCTGCACACAGCAAGAGTGACCAGATAGCTCAGCTGTCTATGAAGAAGAATAACCGCTCCCCCTAGGTCCCCTAGGAAACTCTCTCTGAAGCTAGGATTGACATGATGGGAAAGAAATAGGACCCGTTTCAACCTTTCATGGCTTTGCAAAAGGAAACAATGCTCCAGGCTTTCCTAGAGACCTTTTCTATCCAGAAACCATGCTTTTAAAGGGTGAATGATGCCAAAGAAAGTCTCTGAGGTGCAGCTACAATGTCAAAGTGCTGCCAAATATCTGTGGGGTGAGATTCCTCAAGAGACACAGAGTCAGCAAGTACAGTACTCTGACTAGTTCATTCTAGTGTTTACTAGCAGAAACACGTGGTTTTTTAGAGTCCAGTTTTGCCTTTCCCTCCAAAAAAAATGGTTTTTAAAGATGTCCATCCCTTCCAGTTTGCATCTCAGAAGCATTTTCGTAGGAGAGGTGATCTGATGCCAAGAAAACAAAATATCTAATTAGCACTTCTGCTGGCAGGCAAAGCAAAGAGGCCAGCAGCCGATCAAACACTGCATCTCTCCCTGCCTCAGGCAGAGCAGCAGCATGGAGAACGGAGCAGCTCTTGGGTGAAGAGGCACCCATTCCTACGGGAGCTGCCAGTCCTGAACCTGGTCAGACATTCAAGTCCCACCATCTATGATTAGTTTTCTCCACCCATTTTGCTTTGTCAACATCTCCTTAGCAATTTGTCCAAAGGAGCTACAGAACCCTGTAATTTAAGCCCACAACACACATGCTAAACAGATTTTTTTGCAGAAACATCTAACAAACCCCAAAGAGCTGTGGAACAGAGGTGAAATATACCACCATCCACTTACAAATAAGTAGATAATGGCTACACTTTCCTGTAAGGAATTGCATTAATCCAAAGACTGGGGTCCCAGACTTCTCAGAGGAGACATCTTTGACAGCCATAGTGGGCAAGCTTTACTGGGGAAACTCTCCCAGTTATAACAGACAGAAACAAATACATTAACAAATTAAAAAAAAAAATCTTTTAACTGGCAGTTAAAAAAAGATCCTTTAACTGCCTTTTCCAAAAGCTCCCTTCAGGGCTGTATAGAGAAAAAAGAATAATGGTGTGCTATTTAGCACCACCTTGTGCTGACTTGTCTGTTACAAAGGAATGCAGTCAGGGAAGAGAAACACATTCAATCTTAGCAAACAAATGCATAAGGTACTGGGTAAAACAAGCTGGTGCTTGGGCTGGGTTTGTTAGATTGGTTTTTTCACACTAGCAATTCCAGAGTATAATTATTAAGAGCACAAATTGCCGTTCATTACTATTATAGTATTTAAAAATAAAACCAACCAAACAAAAAACCACCTCAAACCTATATAGGCAAGATTACATCTAAATGTGTGTTGATCAGGAATAAGTGCAATTTTTTAAAGTTTATAATTAATTCCTACAAATTAACCAAGCAAACAGATTATTATATTTACTATACTACAGATAGTCTTGCAAAGCTACCTCTAGCCTAAAACTTTGCAAGAAGCAACTAATGAAAATAGAAATATTAGCTGTGTAGAAAATATGTGTTTACTTAAATTAACTGCATTTGGAAAAATCTGAGAGGGAAAAACCTGGTTTTGAAGTCTGCACACCACAGGGTTAATTCATCAGGGCTGCAGTTGATGTCCCTGGGGCCATGGGTTTATAGAGTCCCCCCACCTCTACCTCAGCCCTCTGGGGTGTTAACAGTGATGCTTGAAGCCCTGCTCACAGATAGACATGTGTGTCTGTTCATGCTCAGAGCACCTCTTTGGAGTAGGAAAGTGCTACTATCTCTCCCTACCCCAAAGAGGGTCCTTTGCTTTACCCCTTGCCCAAAGTTGTGTAGCACAGGGTTTTTGGACCCAGACCTGGGGTTAGATTTCTTCTCCGTGACCCTTCCTGTGTGTGCTGCTGGTACTGAACCCAGTTACCGATGTTGTGTTCAGATACTCCCATCTCAGGGTAAAAGGCACAGTCTGAAGCCTGACAAAATCATAGTAACGTTTTCCAATTGCTTTTTGTCATTCTTGGATTAGATGCTACGTGAACAGGTGAGATTTCATGAAGAAAAATCTTGCAGTCTGCCAAAAGCCCTTCTCTCCCCTCAAAAAAAACCCATTTCAGTCATTTCCAAGACTCAACTGACACCTCAGAGCTTGGATTTTCTAATATTTTCAATGTTCAACCTTTCCAAAGCCTGTGAGTAGCTGTGAACCGCAGCAAAAAGAAGCCTTTTCCCTCATTTTGCTGCAGAATGTCTGCACACCGCAAGCCGTCCCTCTGCAGGGAGCCCTCACCCTGCAGCGGCCCCACCACAGCACGCCCTGCTTCCCAATCCCAGCTGGGAAGGGCGAAGGAGTGCTGTCCTAGATAAACTGTGGTCCAGTCCATAAACAAGCGTGTAAATAACATGTAGGTTAAACAAATGCTGAATAAGGGCTGACAGCTGAGGTAGCTTGCAGCTTCTCCACTCACTGCCTGGAGGAGGTGGCCAGGGATTTCGCACCATGGTCTGCTCAGAGAGAAAATTCACTCCTGGGACTGGCAGAGGTTTGTGGAAGGAGGGAAAGCATAATTAAGTATTACCCTGAGAGAAGCTACCTGTTCCCTGTACATATGTAAAATGAGTGCTGCAATGAAAACTGCTGAAGACAGTACGTGACTTCTGATAACTGCCCGTTTCCTAGGAATGCAAATAAAATCAATTAGCACACACCGCAGCCCTCCTCCTGAAAGAATAAAGCACCTCTTCAAAGGACAGTAGGCAAAAGAAAAGGAAAAAAAATCACCTTCACCATGATCAGACCAAAAGCAACTCAAATTCAGTAGCATTTACATGGGTGTCCCTGCAACCTGCATTGATGCAAAACACCATCTGGTTCGGAAAGCAGCGGTAATAAAAAGAGATGGAGCAAACACCACTCTACCTGTTGCAGTGCTGTGAGTCCTTCACTGTGATAAAATATACATGTGAAACTGTAACAGTACTCCTGCAGTACTGTTCAGGATGCTTCTTAAAGGGAAAAATGAATATTCATCTTCATTTTATTCAACAGTCCAGAACGGATTGGAAAGATGAAGAGGTTCACTATCAATTAATTCACAAATTGAGCTATAATCACAAACCATTGACAAAGATGATAATACAGGTCTACCGCTCATTATCACACTTTGGTTGTCTTCCTTTAAATAGCTGAGCTTATCTAGAGGGTTTGTACCTGATAAGTGTCAAACGGAAGCAGCAAGACAGCAAGTGATCTCTCTGAGAATGTATCTGAAGAAGTTTAGCCATCACAACAAAGAAAATGGGTTTGTGATCAAAAATTATTAAAGGAAATATTTCCTTTTATATTTCTACCAATTAAATCCCATCTTGCAAAATCTGCAATGATCTGAAAACAGCCTGTGCAAAATGATAACCAAATAAAATAAAGAGAAACAGGTAAAGGAAAGATAGACTAGTTTATAATTAGTTTAAATCAATGTCTCTGCATTAGGTATGAGGCTGTAAAATGGGTTCAACGTGCCAGTGCAAGTGCAAGGTGATCACTGAAGCTGAAACACAAGATGTTTCTTAGTCCAGACCAAACTGGGAAGAATTGTGTAAATCTACTAATTTTGGCCCACATAAAGCCCATTAAAGACAGCTTTTTGAAAAGAATTTCTTTTAAAGACCTCGTTAACCTCACAATGCACATCTTCGTTGCCTATCTTACACATTCAGTTCACAATGTTCACTGATCTCCTCTGGGAAATGAGTCAGACCTTCCTAAAATTAACATCCAATTATGCTGGAAGTCAGGGGAGAGAAGCAACAGCTCCTGAAGACCTCTGGAGGGAGATCCTGCTCCCCTGTTCTGCATTCATAGAAACTGGTCCCTAGATCCATTTTGGATCCAGCCTACCTATCTTTCACCTGAAGGACTAAGGACTTGGTGGCCACGTCTCCCACCTTCTGCAGAGTAAATTGCTAGTAAGAGCACTTGTGGTGAACTGGTTTCCTTCACTCAGAAAAGATTCAAACCCACACCTTCCACGAGACAGCCCTGGACTTCAGGATTGCACGTCACTCCGGGGAGGTGCTCTGCTCCAGCCATGTCAGGTTGCTGTGTGGTCAGGCATGCAAGAGTCATCAGGTCAGAAGGAGACCAGATAAGAGGGAGTGTGATTAGAGGCTAGCAATAAGGACACTCAATTGGGAGGTAGTAAGTATGGAAACCTCTTCTGAGGGCCAGCAACAGAACTTTTGAATTAGGTTTCCCCCTTTCCTTTATCTTTTAAATCAGAGGTTGCCCACTGTACATTGGTGAACAAATCTCTCATGGTAACATCTTTCTCTTGGAAGCCATCAAGTATCTTTGTTGATGCAGAGATTTTAAAATTCTTAGTATGAATAAGAGATTTTCTGCTTGATGTTTAATTAAAAATACTTTCAGAGGCATGACTCCCAGCAGATTTACCTATCAGTACTTTTCCCACAGCACGCTTAGAGCTATTTAAAAATACTGCTCACTTAAGAGTCACCATAGACTTAATTGAGTACAATACCTTAATGAAACAGCTAAGATTTCCTAAAATTTAAGGACATACATGACAATCGTCTCTGGTATCCCAGTAAACCCAGGCACACCAGAACTTTTCCCTTGGTTTGCTGAAGAGTTACATCTCAGTAAAGTTACATCTATCAAAGTATTCTGCAACAGCCCTGTAATTTATGTGAGTATAACTGAATGAAGAGCCTGATTCCTTGTCTGCAGGAGTGCCAGGATCTGAAAAAGGTTTGTTTTGTATTTCCTGAATGCATGATGCCCTTAGAAATCAATGCCAGTCCACTACAAGGTGCCAGGCCAAGTACTTCTGATTTGGAAAAGATAATAGTTTAATTAAAACACAGGCTCTTTGTACCAGCAATTATCCTTCTTGTGTGTTTGCATGATGACTAATGTAATGGGAGCTAGATCCTAACATAGGACCATAGCCAGTTAAGGAAATACAGTGAGAAAAAATTATTATCAGGGAACAGTCGCTTCCTGTGTTCTTCCTCTTTAGCTCAAATTCCTCTCAAGTTTCCTAAAAGGAAAACTGAAGTCTCTCTAGTATGAAGTGTGTATCGTTCCACCATAAGGCTCATTTTTGAATGATGAGTTTTATTGCAATGATTTACTTCTGCGTGATAAGCTGAATTAAAACAGTTGTCTTTACAACCTTTGTTTGTAAAGAAATCGAGTTGCATGGTCTGAAGCTTGAATATAACCTGGAATTGGTGGGTTGGGGAGTATGGAAAGGAATAGTTTCTTTTTGGTTTGAAAAATGTGTTTGTAAATAGAAAAGTTCTTACATGTGGATGAACATGTTCTTCTGCTAGGTGTATAAATGACCATTTTTTTTCTATAAAATTGTCAGAACTATAGTTTTCTTACCACATTCAGCAACTATATGTTATACAATGAATAATAAGAGTTCATTTCATGTCCACAAATCTGGTTCAAAGCTACCTAAGCCCAGCAGTGATAAGACTGCCAAATCACCAGCAGAGCTGTGAAAACTACCATAATTGAGAATTTTCCATTATTAATTTATCCTGAGGCAGCTGGATGAGGGCTACTGATTCAGCATCCCTCCTGCTCCACCTGGGCAGATTTCAAGCTTCCCCTAGCCAAAAACCTAGTACTTTTTGTTAGATCATGTCTAGACATAGTCTAGACCTTGTCCAGTCCCCACAGATGGGTACACATCCCAGGTCTCAGGTCCAGATGTCCTATCCCAGCTTCTTATCTGGGTGGGTGTACCCCCACCTAAACCTCTCATCCTGCCACGTGCCCTGTTTGTTTGCAGAGGAAACCCACGTACCTGCTCTGGACAGGTGCCATGCAGCCTCCATCAGTTGCTGAAGATGCATGACTGAGAGGCCAGGACTCTGGGGAGAACTGATGTGGTCAAGGTCGAGGTTACCAAATCAGATTCATGAGATGCAGGGAAAAAGCAAGCCAAGCCGATTCAGTTGTCTGACACTGGTACCTAATTTTTAATTCCTTACAGTACTGAAGACACAGGGCTGGCAGGTATGACAAGAAGCTATGGATGACCCATGCGCCTAAGGAAAGGCAGCTGGAGCCCAGACAGCACACATTAAGGCCTCTGACATCTTACTAGAAACCCCAACTAAGTCCCTCAGAATCATATCATAAACAGAGGAAGGTGAAATGCCACATTTTGGTTTTTTTAAGACTAGCTAAAATGTTTGCAAAATTGACAGTGAGTGCAGAAGTCATATCTGAAGTAGTTTACCTCACAGAATCACAGAGGTTGG
>VYXH01005462.1:576481-590845 GCA_013397275.1 Burhinus bistriatus | reverse complement strand
TTTTTTTTTTTTTTTGCTAGGGTTTAAGAACCGGACATCATACCACAAATCCTGACTCTTTTGACCTCAAATTTCAGGAGGTTGGCTTTAATAAATCAAACGCCGCACTCACTTTGCGGTAAGAAAATTAATCAGAAATATGTCCAGGTGTTACCCTTCTAACAATTTCTTTTTATTTAACTACAAGGTTTCAAGTCTGTGGCACTGCTGCTTCTTGACAATACACTTCACAAATTCTTCCTTCCTTTCCCTCCTATTCATAATAATTGTTTCCACTTCAATGTACAAATACTTCTTTCATGGAAAGCACACACTACTTCCTTCCCTGTTCTAGTCACTCAATTATTTCCAAGGACTGACTTACCATGTTAATTGTGGGGAGGGGTTTCTTTCAGAATAATTAATGAGGGAGGATTTACAAACATTTTTGCATACTAAATTTCACAATGCATACACACAATTCACGGGCTTTCAAATCATGTTCTTCTTTCAAAGTGTTAAAAAAAAAAAAACCACCATTAAGTTCTCCGGTACTTGGGTGACAACTGAAGAGTTAAGTTTAACAATTTCACATACTTTTGTGTCCATTTTTAAAAACAGAAAAGAGCAAAACATTGTAAAATAGCTGCAATTTTTCATGGCTTAGAAGTCCTTAAGAAAGTAAAACCAATGTCCCCAGAAAAGGACATAGTACATAACCTCATATGAAAGTAACTTGAAAGCAAGCACAATCATTTCCGCTGTGATGCTATAACATTCCTCACAAACCTTTTATTTTTAGACATTTTTGCTTCAACTGTACTTGTCTGCTCCAACCTAGAGACTAACAAATTCCAGCACGGGAAGTTATGCATTTCATTCATTCAAGATATTTCTTCTCTCATTTCAATGTTTGAAGAAACAGCACTAGAAATCAAAAACCAGTAAACAACTTCTAAAATTGTTTTGTTTGTTTTTAAACCAGAGGGGTCACTAGCCATGGCTTAAATATACCGTTACTGTAGTTAAAGGTTCTTCATTAAACAAACTCACAGTAATAAACTGCTCTCAAACCAGTCCAGCTGTTCTGCTTGGGAACCAAACCAGCATGCTACAAATATTTATGAAATTTCATGGTTACCCAAGCTGTTCATGTCTCAGGTTCAGTGACTTGGTTCTGCTTTTTAAAACAAAATGTATTCACCAAGCATAAGACAGATGCAACACCAGTACTTGGTTACTGGGCGGGGGGGGGGGAAGTTTTGCTCCGCTAGGAACAAGGATGGGATAAGCCATACAGGTCAGTAAATGCTGGGATATTTTCAAGAACCCCAAATGATTAATGAAAATGCACAATGAAAAACAGATTGAAAATTTTCTTTATCAGAACAACTGCATAACGGGTAACATAAGCATCACAAACTCACCACAAAGGAGACGTAGCTGCATCTGCACGAATTAGACACACGATAGCTTAAGACACTCCCTCACACCAATAAGGAGAGGTTCTCTGTCCCTTCAAAGAAATGGTAACTTCTACTACCAGCTAGATGCAGTTCTTGCAAAACGTACTACAGAAGCAGTTGTGCTGCAGTGAAAATCCAAGTTTCCGCAAGAATTATTTATTAAATAAGGAAAACCTCAAACGATCAAACTGTGCAACCCTATAAAGAGATTGCTTTTGAAAAACAGTTTAACCTTTAATTACTAACAATAAAAGGAAATAAAAAAATAGAGAACCCTTGAGGAAAAAGACTCAGCATGTGATAAGCTCATTAAACAGAGTTTAATGAAAACCCCATTGTAAACAGCGGTAGGATACCTCCTCCCCTACTAACTGATTCAAATCACGTACAGTCCTCCCCAGGGTCAGCTCCAAACAGAGCCAGACTTCTACAGGCTTTGTTGTCAATATGTATTGTAATGCTGAAGTATTTTGCATGAATAAGCCCCTGCTATTTGTTGAATTCGTTCACGAGCTCGAGCAAATAAGATACAAGCAAGTAAATAATTTTTGATACAATGAAATAAAAAGGTTTCCTAGGTTGCTAAGAAATTGCTATTGATGACATACATCATCAACCTGAGAGAAATTCTGATGCAAATTAGTTATCTTTAGGAAAAAAACTGGGGTTTGTTTATTTAAATTTCATAATGCCACTTTGTTTTGCAGAGAAAGACACAAGTTTGTGCAAAACCAGCAGCGTAAGATAACGCTTTTTCTCTTTAATTCTTTGCTCCTCCAAATACTATAATCTTTTCAGAGAGCCCAGTTAGTTTACGGTGTTAGCTCTCACCCTTCAGTGGCTCCTACGCTACTTTCTTAAACAAGACGTACAGCGCTCAATGCGCACAGCACTGCGTTTTTGGATACCACAGGCTGGGATCCCGCCGCCACAGACGCATGTATGCACACATCCCCCTGCCACCGCCTCCATCTCCTCTGGATTTTGCTTCATTATAATTAAAACAGCCATAGAGTAACAACTCCATTTCTCTCACGCAAATATTCTCACAACATATAAATGATGCTAACGTCTACGTTTCCTTCAATTTCACCAAGTTTAGCTCTTAACATATTTCGCTGCATTATTGCTTGATTAACATAAAATAGCATCATCAATGCGGTCGCTATCTTTTCTTTCTGCTCCTCAATTCCAGGTACCGTGTCGTCTTCTGGTACTGCACAAGAAAACCTAGTTAGCATCTTCACGTTTATAAAAGCCCTGTATTCCAAGCACCGCATCAAATACCCGACGGAGGTGACAAAAAATTGTAAAGTTTCGGCAACCTTCACTCGGAAACGGTTCACACCGTGATAAAAATAAAAATACTTAATCCGGACCTTTTCCACTCCTCGCGCACCGCCAGGAGATCCGGGGTAAGTAAAAGAAAACTTCCCAGAGGCGGAGGAGCGCAGGCAGAGCGCAGCACCGCGTCCCCAGATGCCACACACAAACCCACAGCCCCGGGCGCTCACCGGCGGGGAGACAAATCACAGCAAGTGAGTGCGCTAGCACGTCCGCCGCCCGCCCGGCCTTACCCGTCATTGCTACGGTCCCCGGCACGTCCTACGTTACACGCGTCATGAGAAGCCTCCTTCTGCCGCTCTGCGCGGCGGGGGATGCCCGGGGGGGACGGGGCGGTTNTGAAATCATTCTGCCTCGAAGTATTCGTCTTTAAAACTTTCACTTCAAGTTTTTATTATTCCCCGCCCCCCCCCGCCGCTCTGGAGAGAGGAGATGCCGGCTCTGCAGCAAGAAATAGCCACTTCCTAAACAAGAGAGCGCTTCAGGTCCCAGTTTTGTAATGCCTTCTTGATGCAGTTTGCCACAAAGCATCCAGACCAAACCTCAACAGGCACTAGTTCAGAGCCCCAAGTAGTTTACCCCTCGTAAGCAAAAAACATATGAAACACTTTCGTTTCTCCGTACCAAAACATTTGCTTCTTTGCCTATTAATAGTCACTTAGGGGTTGGGGGGTTTTTGTTTGTTTGTTTTCTTTGTTGGGGTTTTTTTAATTGGAATTCTCTACAACCTAACTACATTATAAATTATCTGAAGTTCTGCTGTCAAGGATTTTCAGAAAGGTATTACTCTGGATACTCGTAGTACAGCAATATAACGCTCCAGCAGCTCTTCGTGCTAATAAAAAGGGATGCACTATGATAAAATAAAATGTAAAGGATCAGTGTCTGATACAGGTGACCTCCTATTTTAGTAGCAGTATTTCTATGGATTATGTTGGGTATGTCCAAACTTCTGATGATGCACAGATACCTGGGCCAGCTGTTGACAGCCTTTGTGGCTCCAATCGCCAGCACCAACACACTTCCCAGTTAATTTAATCCAGTAGTGGCAACTTTGATGTGTCTGGATCATCTCTCAAATGGTCGTCCAAATGTGAGTTTCAAATAACAAACAAATCAACCAACCCAAAAAAAACTTCAATCAAACATTCCTTTAATGTAAGGCTATGTTGCCTCAGTGCCGTCATACTTTACTTCTGATTTTATAGATTTTGCAAACAAGATGAAATAAAGAATGAGTGGGGAACATGCAGAAGTGTAAAGCTAGAATGATTTATTTCTCTGTGTGGAGAGACGTCTCTGCATGCAGCATTTAAAACAGACCTCCTCCCCATCTTTATTGAACTGCCTAAAGACACGTGGACCAGACGCTGTGAGGTCCAGAGGGGTGGATATAAACAGTGACGAATATCTGAATGTAGTCTTTATTTGAAGAGCTCTTTTCAATGCTTGACCAGACAGGACTGACTTGTCTCTATGGATGGTGTCATTTTCAGCTATTGTTACCAGAAAACACATGCTGCATCACCTCCATAAAGGCGTTTTTTTATTTTGAGAGAAAACCCATGGAATTGTTTTCCCTTTCATATAAATTATGCTGCCATCTAGGCTTGGTTCCACTGACAACAGTACAATAAATCCCGATTAAAACAGCAACATCACACAATCACATGAGAGACGACTATCAAAGAAAGCAAAGATTTTTCAGGCAATCTCCTCACAAATTCCTAATGCTATCTATGTCCACAACACATCGTGCATTTGGTCACATGTAACTACCTGCATTCAAAGGCAGCTTCTCACTTCTTCATCGCACATCCTAGGAAGACAATTTCTGTACAACTGAAGCAACGGCCTACAATTTTTCAACAAAAATTACCTTAATTATTAACTTTAAATCCATGCCCTTTTAAAGGCTTTCTCTATTACTTGATCCAGAAGCTGAATGCCAACATGAAGCCTTCTGACACTACTTCAAATCATCAGGTATTTTCTCCTCCTTCATGACTTTTTTTGCTGAGTATCCTCTCTCCATTCCCATCCACTTCAGAGTGAAATTTTAAAAGGTAAGTTTATGAATAAACATAAAAGGATTTCTGCCCTATGAAGGAAGGGATAGGCCTACGCAGCAGAAACTAACGTAAGAGGTGGAAATTGAGCTGTTTCTTCAGGTGAATGGTTGAGACTGGCTGCAGGCAAGCAGAGGCACCGCAGGGTGCACTGATGGAAGAGAACTGTCCCTATGGGGGAGTGAGTAGCATCCCCCGCCTCCCCTACCACCGACAGCTTCAATCCACAACCCATTCATTATCTCTGCTATAACGAGAACTCATCCCAACAAAACAATGCCCTAGAAGAAACACTTGAGCAATGAAGACATCACTTGAGTAACTACCTCTCCACTTGAAGACAGCTAGTTGAGCCCCATTTCAACTTCTCGCTCCATTTAGCATCCAGGCCTCTACGATCTGTCCACTGAACACAGGTTTTTACTTACCATTTGTTCCAGTGGCCTCTGCTTGCTCTTCGGGTGGTTCTTGGAGGGGCGAAGCCACCTCTGGCTGCTGCTCATCCAGCTCCTGAGGTGCTGTAATAGCTCCTGGCTGCTGCGACTCCTGTGGTGGGGCATCGTGCTCCAAATTGTCTTCATTAATATCAGGGACTGATAAACTTGCATCTAAAACCTGCACGGTGAAGTATTGNCCGCCAAATATTGTTCTTTCATTCTCAGTTTGCATATATACGTGCAAGCATTTGGGGAAATAAATACTTCTTTGTAGAATTGCTCCTTTTCAAAATTATGAATTTTAATAAATCAAAGTACTTTTGTGAGGGAAAAAAACCAAGACATAACCTGGGACTATTTATTTTACTGTTCTCCTGCATAAAATATGTGGAAGAAACAAGGCTTACAGACAATGGCCTATAACCTTGCGTAGAAATTGGTTTCCAGCATTCCTTCTAGCATGAAGGAAAACTTTGGGATAATGTGAATCTAGCTGATAGAAGGGTATTTTTCATTCTTCAAAACATCTGGCACAATTGCTCTGATCTATGGATGAATCCGGTCTACATTACAGCCTTTGGTATCGCTCCTCTGCTGATGTGCTTATCTTAACATCATGAACAATACATCTGTAAAGAAACTGAACTATTCATGACAGAAAGCAGAATTATATATACAAATCCCATGAGGAAATTCAGTGAAACTGGAATTAAAACTAGAATTTTTGTGCTTCAGTTATTAGGCAGAGAGTATTCTCACAGGGAGGCAGGAAGCTTTGGGACTCTGCGCTACAATATTTGAAATATTTTTTCTAGAATTTTCAATAAAAAAAAATCTGTTTTTCAGCTTCCACATTTGATACATTTTAATTATTTTCAGAATATGCATAGGCTTGCCATATAACAAAGGAGATACTTTCAGAAGCATATTTTCATTTTAAAAGTATGAAATGTGTTGTGGTCATTAAAAAAATACTTCCTTATCCTTTAATTATTTGTTTAATTAACTAGCTCTCCAACCAACTGTATTACCTTCCAAGAGAAACCATTTCAACTAATTAACCACATCTTAAATCTCTATTCCTGAAGCATAGGTTTAGAGTTCCTCTGGTAGAACAGCAAACCTTAATTACATATCATTGTCTTATTACTCAGCTGTACTCCCAAAATACTGCCATTGAAGCCCTGTTAATTAAGCGAAGGAACCACAGATACATCCCATCTTTCAGTGTAATGTAACATCCCAAACACTTAAAGCGCCAAACCGGGATCAGAAAGATGCCACATTCCTGACGACTCTCTTCCAAAACCCACTAAAACAAGCTTCTGAATGGGGACATCCATTTATTTATTTTTGTTAGCAATTAGCCCGCTGACACGGAATTTCAAATCAACATACAAAGTGCCAGGCAAACGGCTTTCCTCTTATCATTCAACCCCCTTTTCATGTGCCGGGCGCGATCCGAGAGAAGCGCTGTACCCCTGCTTCCACAGGCAGCGAAGTGTGCCTTCGGATTCCCAATTTTCAGTTCAGAAGCCCTTAATTAAGCCAAATTGTTTCCACCTGGCATTGCTGCGCTCCTCAAAGCTGCCTTTCACAGCCACATAATCCACCTCACGAAAAAAAGGACCCCATTCTGCTCTACTGCCAATACCACAGATGGAATAATTTGGCTTCAGAGTTTTCACATGCTGAGACCAGATATTAAATAGAAGAAATACAGAATGGCTCAACACTCAGATTACATTCCTGCTTCTCACATCATCCTTCTCATAAATCTAAAACACAGGAACTCAGGAGGAATAAAAATGCCACACCACCGAACAAAGGCACATAAACTCTGGGAGCTCTTCTGCAGTTGCACGCAGCATTAACTGAATGGCAATAACCAATTAAAGACTAACAACAAATAGACACAGGAAATAACAACCTAATTCTCAAAGGGCTCTGAGATGCTTCGATACAAGTTTATTAAAGGACAATATTTTTTTTTTTTAATAGTAAGTTTTACTCATTCATTCTTGTGAGACGACTGCTAGACCTGCAAACACAACAACCACCTTAAATTTTCTGGCTCTTAACAGCACTCGGCTATCTGAAGATAAATACACGGATGGCTATTTCAAGATGACACCCTCAGAATTAGCACCAACAATTCTTCAGAGTCACAAGAAAGGCAACAGCACTGAATATCTTAGCACTCCTCACTTTATTCAAAAATTTCCTTGCCTTTCTTTCCAAACCTCCCCCAGTCAAACCATTTTAAAGCTAGAGTCAGATGTATAGACACATGAAGTCCACCATTTGCCCAAGAGCCTAATACGGACCTGTGGACTCTGCAAGGAACCAGGATACAAAGGGATTAGGGACCCCAATATGGTACAACTTGTCTCCTTTTTAAATTGAGCCCTGGATGTTAGGACAAAATATTAACTATGATAACACTTAATATTCCCCCAGCTCTAAATTTATTCCACAGTTGTGATGCATTCAGGAAAACAGTGACTATACATCATTCCAAAGATTTGTGAGCAAAATTCAGAAGTCACTGGATCTAGCAGGTAACTCTTTGGATCTGTAAAATGCTGACACTTTCCAGTATGAAGAACGGAATGACATCTAAAAACATTACTACATGTAAGACTATAAACAGTTTTACTACCAGCTGGTACAATTATGATCCCTGATCACTCTGTACATAAATGCAGTTTTGAAAGCAGGACACATCAGTCACAACTGAGTAAAAATGTAAATACATGAAAAGCCTCAATATTTTCAAATTTGACCAGACCTGCAGTATAACCCTACCCTGCCAGGGAACAGGGACCTTTTTACCCCAGTCTCTTGGGAAAGAGTTTGATGTGATCCTTGGCCATCGGAAGGCAAGTTCAGGTTTTCAAATCAAGTGTTCTACTTTAAATAACTGAATGATCAAAACTAATAAAACAATTGCATTTTCTGCAAATTAAAATGCGTGCAAAGGAGAAGAAAATACATACCTTTGGGGGGGTTGTAATGTGAAGGGAGACACAACAGCATCTCTAGTTTTTAACAAAAAGTTTTCTGTTCTGAGAAAAGTTGCTCAGGCTCTTTATGAGGGTCAGTGCAGTCTGTCCCACTGCATTAGTCTTCAAAAGAAACTAATTTCAATTTTCACTCACATTAACTGCTCCATTTCTCTGAAGGGATCTAAACTGCAGTTTAGTCCAATTATGTCTAATTTAGTGAGCTGTGTTCCTAATTCCATGGAGAATAGTTGCAAAGCTTAGACAAATATGAAGTCAAAGTTTAGAGTGATGGGTGAAAACCTTAAAGACAAAATTAACAGTATTAGGAATCTTGTTATTCAGCTCTGTGTATTTATCTTCAGGCAATGAGACATTACAGTTGGCAGGTTTATCAACATTTATCAGGTTTCTGCGGCACACATTCATTGCTCTCCTTTGATTGTTAATTAATTTATGAATTTGTTGTCTCATAAATGCGGGGAAAAATGAAGGGAACAGCTTATCCAGTTCACTGATCCTTCAGCTTCTTCAGTCACAAAGCAAAGGGCCACCAGTGGAGCAACACTGTGGCTCCTGTCATGCCGCCACTATACATCACGCAGATTTTTTTTTAAATATTTCCCTCATATCCACCAGAAAGGCGGAAGCAAAGGGCGGCCACACAGCTAATGAGACTAAAATGCACAGGGCTCGTTGCCCACATCACTCTAACTAACAGCAGCTTCTGCTCCATTTCGCATTACAGCGTTAGGTCCAACTGTTGGACACCGCTAAATGCATACAAAATTAAAAATGTATAAAGAAAACTAACACAAAGAATTACACGAGATATGGATGAACAGCAGGTCCCTGATCTCTCAGTATACATTAGCGCACGTTTCATTCACGCACGGCTCTGGAGGGGCGACCAGCACCCAGCTTCTTCCCCCACCAGCAATCACCATCATTCCCAACATTCCTTCTACCAGGCCCAAATCATTCCAGGGATTCCTCACACCAGGCCCAAACACACCAGAGTTAATTTTGCCTCATTCTGTTAATCCTGCGACACTGATTCTACTTGAGATTACTAAAATAGCCAGATCCAGCTGTCTGAGCAACTGAGCAAACTAACATAATGGTCTCTAATATTTTTCCTGAAGTTCGATTTTGAAACTGTGGGAAAGCCTGCAGCACTGTTGGTCTGCTCTTAACACACGCTGCTTCATTAAAGAGATCTTGAACCACCAAGATTTAAAGAAAAAAAAAAAAAAAAAAGGAATTTAGGTCATTCCCAGTCTTTGTTCCCAGCAGTTTGTCTTGTTTTGCATTAGCTAAGGCATTAGAGGTCCACCGGACACTGCGAATTCCAGGTGGAGAAAACATAAGGCCCTTACCTATAAGGCACATAACAGCGTACTTAATTACAGTACCTTATTTCTGGGTAACATTTCCTGCAGACAAAGTCAAGAGCCTTCTCCTTACCTTTCATTCCCTTGGATCCATCCTCCTCTGTCCTAACTCCCAGCCTGACTTCATTGTGACATCTCCTTATGGACGACTGCCCTCAAAACCCGCACGGCTAAAACAAAACTGGCAGGTTTTGCACCCAAATCATCTCTGTGATCTCTTTTTGCAGCCTGTGAAGGAAGCATTACTCCCAACCTGTCATTCTGGTCCACACCTTAAGCCTGATCCGAGCCAAGCTCCTTCCCAGGTCTCACATCTTTCCACTCACTGCACAGCGGTCCTCGGACACCTCCTAACCTGAGCACTCACCTAGGTACAACCCTGCGGTCCAGACGCTGGGCATCAGTTAGAACAGGGACCAAGCACAGAGCAAGTTACTCTCCTTTCAGTAACCACAACCAGGGCTTGCATTTCCAACCAGAGGGACTTTCAAAGACCCGACACTCCTCTTTGCATCTCTTTGGCCTCTATCACATCAAACGCAAGCTAATTGCCTCAGCTTTCGAAGTGCCAGGACACTCCCTCTACCACCTCCCGCTTATCTCCTGTATGATTAGGGGGTCATTTCACGCTTTCGGTGGATCCATGACACCAATTTCCATTGTGCATTTTTTCAATCAAGCATTTTTACGCTTTCTCCCCAGCCACCCCGCAGGCATGGGCCGACCTCCAAGCCTTTACCACCAAAGGACATCAGGCTCTTCCTTCCCAGTCGGAAGAGAAGTACTTAAAGGGAATCAGACCCTGTGGAACCAGGAGAACCCTGCAGCCTCCTCATTCACACCAAATGCCTCAAACTGGGGCTCTTTGAGGCGCAGTCTAGCGACTTTCCTCCGGTACTTGATTAAGCTTAGTTGTACCATGGCTAATGTCGTATTTTCAGGCTGACTCAGCTCCCTCACCAGAACGCAGTTGTTTAAACAGCAGATGTAAGTCTGTCCCAGCTGTTATTTGTCAGGCGCTCAGACAATAAGACACTCTGACATCTCAGCTGGTAACCTCTTTAGAAGAGACAGTTCCAAATATTTACTGTCTAGCAGACACTTGCTCTCATTACAACGCAGGTAGCGTAATCAAGTTACTACTCAGAAATGGGAACCATCCCGAAAACACCATTTGAGTGATTTGCTGCACTTGGGTAGGGGCCCTTGCACGCGAGCAAGCCAGGAATGCACCATATGACATTTTAAAGCCATCAATTGCTGCAAAAGATTATCTCTGCCAAACCTAGATTGTGCTGCAAGAATATCTTATTAACATGCCACTATTCTTCCGGATTCTCTCTTTAAAAGTTACTCCCTACGCCATTTCAGGTAGCTGCTCCTGCCCAGCTCTGCTCCCTCAGCCAGGTCACAAAAAGAAACCTGTATTAAAACTGGTACCCTGAGCTTCTAAATAAAATTAAGGCAGGTTTTTTTTTTTTTCACAATTGCTTTAGCTGAGATGCTGGTAGGATGACACAGCTCCTCTCGCGTCACCATGTGGCTTATAGCTGCTTTCTGCCCCGTGGGACCTCAGAGGGCACCACGCTGGCATCTCTTCCCAGTCTCCCTCCGATGCTCAGCATCTGAGCGGGAAGTCGGGCGAGAGGCATATCACTGCCACAAACAGAGAGGGAGCTCACCAGATGGAGATGCCCGAAGCAACCTAGGCACGTGCTGCCACCACCAGAGGTGTCACCCAGCTCCCTGCCCAATCCTGGTCACAAGGTCCTGCCTGCTTCCCCGCACCTGCCGCTTCTGCTGTCCGAGTCCCAGAAGCCAACACATCTTGCTAAAATCAGCAGAGAATGACCTTGCCAAAGAAGCTGAAGAGCTTTCTAGAGGGTTAGCTCTTGGAACGAGCTCACCCAGTGCCAGAAGCAGCAGAGGGGAAGCTGCAGGTGCCCTGGGGAGGAGGCAGGAGCACAGGACCCATCCCATCAGACACCTCAAAGCTTTTGTGAGTCTGGAACACCTGAGGTTTCCCTGCTCTCCTCTTTGAGACTAACAAGCTTGTTCCTACTTCTAGAACTATTATTTTTGAAACCTGTTAAATCCTTCTCAGGCCACACTTCAGTTTTCTGTGCTGCTCAGGGCAGTCTGACGGGGAGGCTTCACAAGCAGATAGGGTCCACCAGCTCACCATCACCAACAGGGAAAGTTTTTTTTGTTTCCGCTCCTGCCCTGCTGCAGATGCTTGCCTTGTCCTGGCCCTGGATCTCACCTGTGCATCGTAGGAGACAAATGAACTCACTAATACATCGAGGAACTAACCAAACCCAAACAATCCAGTGTTTCTTGAAGGGTTAGTGAGTTTAACCGGCTTGTGGAAAGACAAGGTGAGGACCAGGCATGGTGCGAGGTGGGACTGCATCATCTGGGGCAAGACAGGGAAGAGGGACAGGGGAGGAAAAAAAGCAGGGGAAAAAGCATCTTGCTGCTCAAACAGCAAGGAGATAACTCCACCAGATCAGCCTTCTGTGGGACCACACCCTGTCCCTTGTTTTCAAGAGGACTTTGGGTGTCGATTCACAAATCCAATGAATTCAGTTCAGGCATGCGAACGGATTAGTACCTCCAGGGTCTGTCAGGCTCCCCTGCGGAGGGGGCTTCCCGCAGCGGGGTGGCTATGCAAGATAAGGAGCAGCTCCTCCACTGCCAGAGTTTAAGCCTCATCCATTACAGTAAAAAAAACCACCAGTTTCAAGTGCCAGTAACATGCTGGGCTGAAAACTCTGGAGCTGCTTCACGTGTAATTCAGCAGGAACTTGTGAAAGGATGGGGTGAACAGCTGAGGTCCTACCCCTGCAGCCCACATTTAACCTACAGTGCTTGCGAACCAACACCCAAAGGGGCCTAAATATCCCTCTCACTGTAGACCAAGTGCTTTATAGGGTCTCTCACACCTCCTGGGCTGCCCAAGTGAGAAGCACAGAACCAGCCGTGTACTCCCCCTTCCTGTAACTAGGACACCTCAAAAGCTGGTATCTGGCCAAAGAGTCATGTGTGAATAACAAAACTTAAAGCTTAAAGACGATAAATTCAGGCCTTTCTAGAAGAAAGGGCAAAGAGGTTTTCATCTTGTACAAAATATGATACAACTATGCCATGAAAGAAACTTGATTACATATTTCGAGGAATTTCAAGTGACAAAAAAGCGCAACTGCTGTGAGATTTTATAACCTATGTTAGGCTAGTTGCCTAGACAATTTATTTTTGATTGACTCGCCAAGGCTCGCTCAAGTTGGATTCCATTAATTCAGTTTTCAAAGTTTTTCTTCTAGAAGAGGGGCTTGTGATAAGCATTTTAATTTGGAAAGCACAAGAAAGAAGACCATCCTTCAAAATGTCCCCATTGTATCTTCTGCAAACAAATTAGGTCTTTGACAGATTTCTCCAGGGGCATTGCAGGATCTGGTAATTTTCAAATCCAAAGGGCTGAAAGGAGTAACGATGAAAAATTGTGTCACAAATCTACGTGGAACTACCTTAAGTAAGAACAGACTAAACGAGATACAAAAAAAGCAAGACTAAACTTCATTAAAACTTATTTTTCTTTTTATTTAATGTAACAGGAGGCAAAAATAGCTGTTTTAGAAGAACAGTAGTAATACAACTTCTTACAGCAGTGAAATGCTAAAAGAACTTCCCCACCTTTAAACAGTTCTACTTAAATAACAAGATAAAACCTCTTTGAAAACATTTTCATAAAGAGTGGAAGACATAAAACACAGTATTAGTAACAATAATTATCCGTATTTGACAACACCATCAATGGTATTCTCTTTTTTGGGGAGTCTTAGTTCCCATAACTGGATAGATACGGCCATGAATGTCACGTCCCTTCCTCTAAGTCGTATTACCTTGATTTTTAAACAGTCACAGTAGCCAAATACTTGCACTCTATAAATTCACTCGTGTCTAAATTTCAGCATCTGAAATCTAAAATTGCCCAACACAACGGCTAAATATTTTGTTAACCAACACCAATCCCTAACGCTTATTTGGTTAAAAAGAAAATAAAATAGATCTCAGTTAATTTAAAGTTCATCCTCAATGTGGTTTTCAAATCTGTCAAAACACGCACAAGGAGGTCTAGTGGCAGCCAGGAACTATGGGAAATTCAACTTGAAAGTTAAATCTGAACCACAAGGTCAAAGAAACAAAGTCATAACCAGTTCTCAAGCTCCAACACACCCACGCATCAGCTACAGAAACTTCTGAGTATCTCAGAAGAGCTCCGAAGAGCCTGAAGAAGGGGATTTCGGTAAAACGTGGTGTTATTTCTCTCCCAACAAACTTAACGCCCAACCCCAAAGCAACGCTGTGTAAACACCCAGATGCACATAACCTCCCCTTTCAGTCCCAGAATCCCCTAAACGCGCCTATTCCAGTGGGATAAATGGGTTCATTCATAATCTATTTTTAAAACACCAGACATGTTTTAAAAGAATTTCTTTCAATTCTTCAACGCCTTTATTAAAAATAACACATACCTAGAGCTCCTCTACTCCCTACTGGCTGAGAGTTAGCCAGGCACTCCCCCTTCCCCCCCCCTCCTCCCCCCCCAATGCGGTACGACACCAGGGACCACGAAAGCCATGGCTACCAGCCCACGCCGCGGCTACCGC